>JAJJMA010157775.1:0-13780 GCA_023529015.1 Papaver nudicaule | reverse complement strand
GCCGAGGTGTTTTTGTGGTTGGTGCAACAAACAGGTTAGAAGCTTTTAACTTTTTTAATTTCCAGGTTCAGAAAACAATGGTGCTAGTAAAGATAAAGATAATAACTTCTGTTCTTTCTGTACTTGACGCCCTGTTGTGTTGTGTACCTGTAGACCTGAGGTGATGGACGAAGCTATCAAAAGACCGGGTCGGCTGGGGAAACACATGTACGTCCCTCTTCCGGGTCCTAGAGAACGCGGGTTGATTATAAAAGCCATTGCTAGGAATAAACCCATCTCTGAGGATGTAGATTTGGTTGCGATTGGGCAAGAAGAAGCATATGAGAAACTAAGTGGAGCTGATCTTGCTGCAGTGGTATGCATACCCTGCTCTAAAGTTGCATGAATTCGAAATCCAGCTTATCAGTTTCTCTCTTTTTATTCCGAGCTTCACCGATTAGTCTTTATGCTGCACAGGTTAATGAAGCCGCCATGATCGCTTTAGATGAGAAGCGGATGTCAGATGAGGGCAGTTCTGAAGTGAAGAAATGGATGATCAACAAAACAAACTTTGATCGAGCAGTGGCGATGATTGCACCATCTGTCTCAGACAAGGTCACCACCTATTTCAAATTTTTTGATGATCATGCTGAGTCCGGTTTATCTCTTTTGTCATTTATCATTGATTTTGTTTTTTCTCAAAAGCAGCGACGGAGATACTATGAGAAGCTGTCAGGCGTTTAGGCGGCGGCGTGGTTGAGCACAATATCGTGTACAAAGAATCTAGATGAAACATTTATTGAAGCATAATATACCACGTTTCCAAATAAATTGGCAAGAGCAGAAATGAGACCGTCTGACTGGGTGTTCAGCTCATGGACTTGAGGCCATCAACTGTAGCTGGCTGCTAGAGCTTTCTGCTCCAATTAGACTGTCTGACTGGGTGTGTTCAGCTCATGGAGTTTTGTAGCAAAAAGAGTGATCACATTAATCTGCAAGGCCTGTTAATTAATAACTTGGAAGTTGATAGAGAACTTAAAAAGCTAATTCTTTTAGACTTTTGCATGCATGGCATAAAAAACAAATCGAATTGCCAGTTTGATGTATTGTAAGTTACACTGGCCAGGAGATGCAGGCTGATCTGACAGGTAGAATTCATGATATCTTTAGCTTTAGGCAATTGAACCATCAATATTTTCTTTTGACATTTTCAGATTGTCAGCATGGGTGAATTTTGAGGAAGATGATTTTGAGCTCTATCATCAAATTGAGCTCACATGAATTGGAGATGCACTACAACTTGTTGGATATTTTGCCCTGAACAACTACTGGGAAGAAAATAACCACTCAAGTACTAAAAGTCAAAGGTGTCTTAATGGAGCTGAAGTGAGTGGCATACAGATCTTAAAAAGAGAATCATCACTATGATTACAACTGCACTACATGTAATTCTACACTTGCTACATAACTAAAATCCAATCTTACAAAAAAAAAAAAAAATATATTAAGCCCACATGAGTGCGATGATTCCAAACCTTGATTTTTTTGGGTTGTGGTGATTAAATGGAGACTGTGATCCTCAGAAAGTCATCACAATAAAAGGCCAAAACGATGACGACTTTACTAAGTCGTAAAAAAACAAAAACCATGATAATTTTGTGAGAACCACAACCCCATTTAAACACCGCAGTCCCAAAAAAAAACAAGGTTCCACACCCGAGAACGTA
This sequence comes from Papaver nudicaule, assembly GCA_023529015.1. NCBI lineage: Eukaryota > Viridiplantae > Streptophyta > Magnoliopsida > Ranunculales > Papaveraceae > Papaver > Papaver nudicaule. The sequence continues at coordinate 12,074 of JAJJMA010157775.1, read as the reverse complement.
TTTTTTTTTAGTTTTACGGTCAACCTCACATGCCACATTTCAAATTGACTTTGACAATGTTGGAGATACACCATGTCATAAGTTATCTAACCCTAAGGTCATTTTGGGTAATCTGCAAAACAGCAAGAATCATAAAAGTTCAACCCTCTCACTCTCACTGTGAAGAAGAAGAAGAAGAAGAAGAAGAAGAAGAAAAAGAAGAGGAACAGAAGAATGTCTTGCTTACCCGAGGAAGTCATAGAGGAGAACATACTCACAAGGTTGCCTGTCAAATCCATTTCAAGGTTCAGGTGTGTATCCAAAACATGGCGTCTTCTATTCCAAAACCCTAATTTCATCAGAAAACATCTCAACCATGCTATAGTTATGAACAAGTTCAACGTCTTGGTTACCAACCTTGTTAATAACCCTACTGCAAAATCTTCTCTCTTTTCTATACACAATGATGTTTTATCATCACCATTTATAGGTCATGTTCCTAATATTGACTATCCATTTATGTCCCGACAACATGTGCCTCGAATTTTAGGCTCTTCTAATGGTCTGGTTTGCATTGAACCAGTTGTTTATGAAGATATTTGCATTTGGAACCCGGCCACCCGGGAATACAGACGAGTACCTGAACCTTCAGCTCACTACCATTTTGATTATTGTCTTGGTGGGTTTGGTTTTGATTGCAAGAATGGTGATTATAAGGTGTTAAGGATTGCGGGTGATTTTGGTAGTGATGTTTCCGAAGCTAGAATTTACTCACTGGCTTCAAATTCATGGAAGGAACTTGGTTACATTCCTTACTATTTCGCGGAAAGAGTAGAGAAGGGGCTTCTTCTTAATGGTGTTCTTCATTGGATTGCTATTCTTCGTTGTGCAAGACTCAAATCTGTTGTTACTGTTTGTTTTGATATCTCTAACGAGACATTTCATGATGTTCCATTACCTAAAAACTATCCAGCTGCAGACCTTTACATGGCAGATTTAGGCATTTGGGAAGGCAAACTTTGCCTACTTCATACGAATCACTTGGAGGATCCTGATAATTGTAAGCATGAAAACGATCATGTTGACGTGTGGACAATGATGGATAACAAGTGGAGCAAGCATTTGAAGATTACTGCACAGACAACGGACATGTATTATGTAAGGCCAATTCAAACTTTACAGAATGGTGAGATGCTATTTGAAGGTGGATCAAGGGTGGGCACTGGTTTGCTTTCATATGACCATAAGCTTGAAAGAGCTAGAGATCTGAAGATACATGGTTTCCCGGACCACTTTGAAGTGGAGACATATATTGAGACATTGGTAGGACTCAACTCTAGTACTTTCGTGGGACAATAACAGATAGCGTAATAAGGAAGTGAAACAAGGAAGAGAGGAAACGAGCACCAATGAGTTCAGGCGCATGGTGGTGATATAACGACATTTGGGGTCAATTACAAGCAAAGTAATCTTTATGCAATTTTCCGTTTTAGAGCTTGAAATTTTTGTATGCGACTGAAATCTTGAAACCAAGCATGATCATATATATTTTTTTTCTTATCAACTTTAGTAAGATCTGTTTTCTTTGAGTATTTTGTAATAGTACCGACTGAAAGTAATACCAAAACTCCTAAAGTTGCATCGGATTTTGTTTGGATCTGACTTGTCAGCATTGGCTAACTAGGCTGGGTAAATTATATTTATAATACTTCTCTGAGTGAATCACCGCCTCATATTATTCACGATGTTGTTATTGCAGGTTCTGACTCTGCAATCTGCATTTGTAGGTTTTGATGTAAAATCGTTGTACAAAAAGCGTATAGGCTTGTTTGAGTGTGAGACTTTTTGCTTCCTGCCAACGCACAGGATGCTGTAAAAATGATCTAACCATCTGCAAGTCAGCTATTCCTAATGTTAAGTGGGAGGATGTTTGATGGCTTGATCTCATGTGAAAGGAAATTTGAACGGTACATTGTTAGCCGTACAAAACACCACGAGGAATTTGAAGTCAATGTGGTGCGAACAAACACCCATCTAAGATCCAAGCCAGGCAAACATACTCGCATTATCAAACAGCATACACAAAATATTTAAGTTTGGTGGTACGTACATTGTTACTTATGAATGAAAGAGGGAAATTTACTAATACATTTCACTGTGGTCATGATCACAACCAGAAAATTCTGATACAGTAGGCAACTTTCCAGTCATAACTAATGAAACTTCCAATCCGGCGATGCAAAAACTTATAATATATCTTATCACGGAAAAAATTCACCAACCATCCAGCTCCACCTGATCCACCTTGTTGCACCCATCCAGCAAAATATGATGCACTAATCAAACTAGCACTTCTCCATCTCCTCTCTTTCACATACATTTTAAGTTCTGTCTCTAAATCCCTGTCGCATAATTTTCCTCCGTGTCTGATATATGAATTCCCTATATGACGCCCCAATACAACAGCATCTTCTAATGCTGCACAACCACCTTGGCCTAAATCTGGTGTCATTGGGTGCAATGCATCACCTGCCACAGTTATTGTTCCTTTGGATACGCATCCGAATACAACATCCCATGGATATCTGAACTTCAAAGGTGACCGTATTAAAGTTGTCATGTCAGCGTGTTGAAGCACATCATGGACAATTTTAGGGAAATTCGCTACCCGCTCTAGCACATTTTCTTGTATCACCCTGGGGTCTGCATTGGAGAAGTCACCATCTGCGTAAAAATAAGATGTGAGTACCCTGCTATGATAAAACGTGTTTCCGATATATAACTAGAAAATTGGTGGTTTGCCTATGCCAGGATTTTTGATTTGGTAACCGATAAACCAGTATATGTCTGTTTCAGTAATGGGAAAAACACCAAACCTCTTGCCAGTATGTATGAATTGTAGAGGTACATGTTCCAAACCATGCCCTTCAGAATATGCAGCTATCCCATACACTGAAGCTCGTCCTGAACAGACCCCATCTTTCAACCCAAACCACTTTGCTACGATTGAGTGTACTCCATCGCACCCTATCAGAACCTGCCGATATGGCCAAAATGTTTAATTTAGTTTCAAATGAGCAAAACTCATTGCAATGGAGATAGTGCAGACATTCATTTGCACACTCACCTTGGTATGGATGCTAGTTCCATCGTCCAAGTGAAGGATAGTTGTGGACGATGATAGTGCAGTCGTGTTTTGTTTCAATGGAGATCAACTTTGAAGAGAAACGGATTGTATCTGCCGGTAGTTCTTCTGCTAAAGCTTCAAGTAAGGCTTTCCTGTGAACTGACCTAGGTCCATCTGAAAGCCACGCGCTCCTACCAAATATGGAGACCATAAATAACATTAGCTTGAGTTGAGACATGTCATGCTTCTGGCAATCTCATACAGAACCCAGTCTTGCCCAAATATATTTGTATCTTTGGTAAGATGAAAAAGTATATATAAAAGTAGAACATATATAGCTTGATTGAATTAAACTAACCCTCCTTGAGTTCCAACCAAAAAGCCGGTTCTCTCAACTCCAGTTGCAACATTAATCAAGTATGTCCTTTGAAACGAAAACAAACAACAAAGAAGATTGTTTTTAGTTTTTAACCGAAAGGGAAAAGCGAAATTGAATAACAGTTTTACCAGAGGAAAGAGTTTTACTTTTTGTAGGGGAGGTAACCTGCAGCAAGTTTATGAGCAATACCAAGTGCTTCAAGAGCAGTCCAAGCATTTGAGGAAAGAACAAGGGCAGCACCAGAGAGTCTCAGTTCACTTGCTCTTTCTAATACTAAACTTCGGACACCAACCTTCTTAAGTGCTAATGCTGTTGCTAAGCCTGCAATCCCACCACCTACTATCACTACTTCCTCTTCTATCATCATCATCTTTTCCATCTTCCTCTCCTACTGGTTCTTCTGTTAATCTCTATGCATCTAAATAGATACATACGTCAATAATTCAACTAAATAATTGTAATATTCAACATGAAAGTTGTAATTGTTCTGAATATTTTTTTTGTGAATAATTAAAACTACAAAGTTGGTGTAGTCACCGAATGGGACAAACAAACGAATATATTTTTTTTTTCCTATTGGAATCTAGTGGACAGCTTATCTCAAAGCCTCTTGCCCTTATTTTATGAGATGAGATGAGACTAACAAAATTAATGGAGTTGGTCAAACCCTGCCGACTCATGCCAAACTCTATTTTTGTTGAAAGTTAATGGCCTGCAGTTGGCAAAGTTAAAATCAAACATGAAGTGGTAACTGCATCAAGGGTTTTCTTTAGTTGATTTGGTTCCCAATTGTTCCAAAATTATGAGATGGGTAGGCAAACCAATTGCAACTTAATGTGGAGCTTGACTTTGGTCGGGCGACTTTGAATAACATTTTTCATCGTTGGCGCCACATTATTATGTCTCACTTTAATTATTAACCTTGATCATTTGTGAAAGGCAACTCATCATTTGATCTAAAGAAATGTCTACTTTCATAGCAGTCGAAGCCTGATCTTACATTTTTATGTAAGGTTAGTTATTAACTGCAAGGTTGAATCCAATATGCGCTTCTTAACAATCATAACATGTCTTATACAGTCCGTCCTAACGAACGGAGTTGTTTGGGATACACATGAACTAATATACTCACTCCGTTTTAAAAAGATAAGCACGTACACGTTTGATTTTTTTTTAAAAAAATTAAGGAATTTAATGAACTAACCATTAGAGGTTTTTTTTTTGTTGAATCATGTGTAAAGAGATGCGTAATATGATTTAACCAATTCTGGTGAACTCTTTTTATTTTAAAAAGGATGAGTTACGCATTTTTGTTCTTTGGAATTGCGACATAGTAAGTTGCCCATTTTATCCGATGCCTGATTTTATTCCTTACTCCTTGGTGATAATTAGTTATTACAAACAAACAATAATCAACAATCTGCCATCAATTGCAGTTTGTCTCCGGCCCGATTTCAAGAAACAAATAACAGTACAATCAATCGGCCACTTCACAGCTTGAAGTGGTTTAAGGCTGACACACCGCCAAGTCCTTTACCGTTGTAATGTTCCATGTAAGCTTTAACTGTGGTATGCTTGTATACAGAGGAATTTTCATCAGACAGCTCCTCTATAGGACCATATAACCTTGTGGTACTTCCTCTGAAAAAACATGCCACTGATACCCTTGGTCCAACACGATTAGCAACTACTCGATGCTGGGCACTTTTAAGCTTGTCATTACTGATAAGCTGCTCAAAAGAAAAATAAGAGAGAAACCATTACTGTTATTCAGTTGCTCAAATGCTGGGCTTCTTACTAAGAAGACAAATTACCTGAAGAAAGTCACCGATATTCACTATAAGAGCACCCGGGACAGGCTTGACAGCTACCCAGCAACTCTGATGAAGTATTTGCAGACCACCAGCACAGTCTTGCAGAAGAATAGTGAAGAAACTTGGATCTGAATGCTGAGTTGTACCTAGGGTCAGTTCAGGCTCTGGGCATGCTGGATAATAATGACAATTAAGTGTCAAGCATTGAGCAAAGTCCATGGCTTTAAGGTGGTCTTTGTTTAGCCCCAGGGCCTCTGAAAACAACTCAGTCAGTGTATCACCTAGATTCGTCATATGCTTCCAGTAATCCATGATTATATCCCTGTATGAAGATTATAAATCAATTATTACTGAGGTTGAAGTAGATCATCAGTGTTTTATATATGTAGTGAAGATTAGATTAAGATACCTGCAAGTGTCTGGCAACTCCTCTGGTTTGATAGGATCCTGAGTTAACAAAAGACATCGAAGGGTATCCCTCCAATTAGCAGACCGCGATGTGTAAAGATCGAAATTGGTATCGAACTGCACCTTTCGACTGAGATCTTTCGTGTGCAACTGTTTTTTAAGCTCTACATCTTCCTCGTGAAATCGTCGCACGCCTTGGATCATCTCGTTCGTGACACCTATAGGGATTCCATGATTCGCCAGTTGAAAGAAACCCCAAGTCTTTGATGCTAGTCTAACCTCACCGATTATCTCCTGGCGTCGTTGGTCCATTCCCTGTAGGTCTATCACAGGAATATCAATTTGATCATCCTCATTTTTGAGTGGCAAGTCTTCTTCGAGCTCATCAACGGTTCGAACAAATATCCTAGGAATCTTTTCAATTCCTGCATCAACTAGCCCTTTGACACCGGTTTTCGTTTCGTCAAAGGCTTTCAACTCTTTGTATCGATCGTAAAGGGGAACTTCTACACCGGCTCCTCCAGCAGTCTCCATTCTATAGAAGATATGCACTGTGCCCCTCCCCCCCTGGTTGATTCCACATCTTTTAAGTACTGATTTTTTACTGATGAACAGTCAAAAAGTTTTATCTCCTCTATGACTACAAGAGTTACCCACTGCAACGTCGTTGTAAGCTTTTGCCTGAGAAACATCACCTACCCTACAGAAATGATTTAGTGGGAAAATTAAATACTTGGATTAGGTTCACCTAATTACAGGCATGAGGCTACTTTTGCAGTCGTCACCTAGCTAGCTATTTGACAGCAGTAAAGGTTCCGTGTAACGTCAGAATGATTAATATAGAAAGTCGCATTGTAACAAGTTAAGTTGGGTTAGTTATCATCTTACTAATATTAAAGGAATACCGATTTTCAACCGACAGTGAAATACTTAAATACCCTTCCGCATATTTTTTTTATTTGTTTTGCTTCAGACGATTTCGTAAATCCAACAGAAATAAAGGGACAAATACGTCAACTGCGTTCTATGTAAGGAAAACCCAACTTTGAAATCGATAGGTTTAGGAAAATTCACCAGTTTCTGACACAAAACTTCTGTCTCCCCGATTCATCTTTTCCAAATCCATTAAAACTTTCAATTGAAATCAGCTTAGCAACCCAATCCTGATTTCATACTAGGTTCAATTGAAGAAGCAACAACAGTGAGCTCAAGTTAGGGTTCAATTGAAGAAGTACAGTCTGTTTAAATTAGGGTTCAGTCAAAGAAAGAACAAACAACATCCATTGGTTTAGAAATGCAACGAATGAAGAGACAACAGCAGTAGTAATAGATTTGAATTGGTAAAGATCTGATGCATAGAGTTTTGTTTTCTCTTCCTCTTCCCCTATAATTGAACCCTTCTGGGTGTAATTAGGTTTGTAATTTCAATTTTGGACTATTTCTGATTGTAATTGGTGATTTTAGGGCATTATTATTGGATCCACAACATTTAATTCAAGACCAAGGAAGAAAAATCTCTCGGTTCACATCTCTATGCAAATGTTGTAGCCACGGTCAGTATTCTTTTCTTTATGTTCTTGGTTTCTATTACTCAGTTAGGGAGCAAATGATTTGGAGACAAGAATTTTAATAATACTTAAAATTTCCATAGTCAGAAGTTGAGATTTGTTTTAAGATTTGGTTATCAGTACATGATTTTAGTTGCCATTCTTTATTTTTTCTTTAATTTTTTAGGTCCTTTCATTCTTTCATGAGACTTAGTGTGCGAGCTATGAGTTAGAGTTGTAATTCAGTTAATGGAACTTATTTTTTAGGGCCTGTTTTGTGTTTTGTTTGTTTAATTTAGGTTCTTTTGTGTGTGGATATGGTTGTGGTTGGGGCAGTTTTTGTATTGAGATATTTACATAGTTGAGCTACTACGATGCCTTAGCGCAGAACAAAATATTGGTATGGTATCACTCTTTATAGTCAGAGAAACTTAGGAATTTTTATTGTGGTGATATTAATTGGTATGGTATTTCATCAGAATTTCATCAGAATATTGGTATGGTATCAAAATGAGATAGTAGTTGTGCTTCTAAGTTCTGCGATATATGAATTTATAGGGAAACAGTTCGTGGGGGATGAGACATTTGTTTCATTATTGTATACGCAAATTTGTGCGATCATCATATTTATCCTCTCCTACTTTTGCTACTTGCTATAGTGCGGTGATCCACTGTTGTGGTTGCCATATGATGATCTCTGTAGCATACATGTATGGAAGTTGTATTGCTAGAAAAACTCAAGTTGGGGGTGCAAAGTGCAATAGTTTATCAACAAGTTGCTAGAAAAAAATAATAGTGGTGCTGCATTGCAAAAAGGGCCTGTAAAGAAGTAATGGTGTATGATGAGTTCTCCAAATTAGTATTCTTCTTTCTTTTCCTTTTATGGATATAAGTTTTTATTTTTCCTTTTATGGATATAAGTTTATTGAAAGGTCGTTTACCTTTAAAGACATTGTCTATTGGATTTTGATCCTCATTTTGATGCAAGCAATTCTCTCTTTATCCATCATGTATTTTCTGCATAAGGTAGCTACTTTGTGGAGTAAATGTTGCTTCTTTAAGGTTTTTTTGGGTTCTATATAGGTTTTGAGATATTTAATCGAGATATGATACTGATCAAAGTATAAACTGACATGTACAGTCATGGTTAAGGTCTAAGTGTTTGAAATGCTCTTTATAGAAGGGAGAATGTTAGCTTCACATTGTGGTCCCAATTTTTTCAGGTTGCAGGGTCTTCTTATACCGAAGCTTTCTCTCATACGAGGATGTGATCACCTAACTTCTTCGGTAATTCTTGGATGACGTCATTTATGCCTATTTGCTATACCAGCTTAACATCATTTTTTGCCCTCAATCTTTTTGTTTTCATTCAGGCTCGCAGCCAGCTAGGAAAAAATATCTTATTGGTTGAATAAGGTTATGTTAACTGATACTACGATGGTTTCATTTCAATGTAAACTTTCTTTCGGTTGTCATTGTGTTTTGAAAAGTCTGCCTTGGAGAAGTAATAAATATAGCAATCCAACGAAAAAAGTTCCAATTATTTTGATGCCAATGCACTGCTGGTTAGTTGCCGGTTTGAGTTGTTTCTTTTATTCCTCCAAAGTCTTACTTAGTTCTTATTGTGCAGGAAAACTCTGATATAGAAGCTCGGACTTTCATTATGGGGCCGGGGGAAAACAATGTGAAATCAGTGCCTAAAAAACGATACTGCCACAATTGTTTGGTGCTAGAAATGTGATAAGAGTGGTTATTGTGACGAATGTGCTTCTAAATGGTAAAATTGCATTACGTAAAGAGTGGTTATTGTTTAAATTGGCTTGCACTTAATTGTGTTGTTTGCACCTAAATTACTCATGAAAAGTCCAGATTGCCATGCATGTCTTTTGTGTTAATTTTATGATGTAGTACATATTAAATATCCTGCTAGGTACCTTGCCATCCCATTAGAAGAAATTCAAAAGGCGTGGCCTGCATGTCGTGGGATGTGTAGTGGCAGTGTGTTTTTATGAGGAGATAATTTGATGAAGGTATACAGTTACTTTTTTCTTTTTTTTTTTTTAAAGGTAGAGAAGTCATTTGCACTAGAAAAACATCCTTTTTTTTAAGGTATACAGAAATCTTCACCAAATGTTCATATATGTGCTTTTTGATCCTTCTTGAAATGGACATGCAATATAAAGAAAACACTAACATGTTTAGTCACCTCATGCAGAGGGGAGTCCCAAGCTTGGGAGATCAGTAAAAAGCATCATTTCTTAACAACAAAGATTACAATACTCAAATATCTCTTATACTCAGGTTTAGGAGTGGTATATTTTCTCCATTGCATCAGTCTGGAACCCAGTATTTTGGATGATTCTCTTCAATTTCTCATAGTGTTATTTGCTGTCTTAGCTCAACCGGTAGAGCACATGGTTATTTCGGCCATGCAGTTGTGGGTTCGATCCCCACAGATGGCTAATAATTGTTTTGTTATATGTTTGTTTGCTTACCACCGCTACAAAGTTTTAGTTTCTCAAACTAAAATTTCGAATTACATATATGATCTTTCTTGGATTTGTACAGGCTGCTGGATACTGGAGATTGTCGCGCTCACATCTCATCAGACTGTGCTACTAAGGCGTAATCTTCTTAGCAGGTTATGTCAGTTTTCTAAAATTAAATAGGCATAATTGTGCTTGAGAAAATAGTTCTGTAGCTTTGAACAGTTGAATGAAATGAAGTCATTCTATGTTTTAATTTTTTGGTGTGCGGACCTGCTTACTTGCTTGAATAATTGGATGAAATAGTTAGCCTTTGCAGACTTGACATGGTGGTTAAAGAGACATGACACATCTTATGGCTCCCTATTTTTCATGGGTATGCTTATGTGTTACAAATAATACGTGCAGCGCACGTGCACTGTACTAGTGCTAATTAAGCGTAATCTCTATAAAATAATTCTAGTGGAGATAAAGTAGGTTCAATACAGAGATGGATTACAGAGTAGCGACCACTCTAGCACCGGTAGGTTTATTTTTTTTTGTTTTTTTTTTCTTTTTTCTTCTTTGATACATTAAAAATTCGACCCACTAACTTTAAATATAATTCTTTGTCCAGTTGGTTCACTAGTAGGAATTATAGAGCTGGAACACTTTCCAAATTAAGAAACATTTTTGTTCTGAGGGGAGTACTGTCGATACCATATTATGACCACCCACTTTGGGGTCTAAATGTAAACTAACCATTTTTGGTTAGCTGCCAACGTATAGTGCCCTGTCACAAATCGAACCAATTTGCACATTTCTAATATGAACTTGTCTTATGCATTGACGAACACGAAGTCTTTTTATTTGCATTATTACTTCCAAATTTTTCATATTTATTAGAGAAAATTATGATGATGACAAAGCCGTGACTAGATGTTGCATTTGCTTTTTTTTGCTAAATGACTAAACATTGTTTAGACATTGGTCCATACCCATAGGTAAACACTTGGCCTAATCACTAAAGCTCCGGTTTTTAATAATCTAAAGATATAAACACTTGGCCTAATCACTGAAGCTCGGGTTTTTAATAATCTAAAGATTTCTAACACCTTATTGATTTACAGACTCCCAACGCTTATCCGACAAGCGACATGCCACATCATGTGTATCGTAAAATTCGACACCGGACATTTTTAGATGTGTTTCCAAAATTATCGCTTTGAATTGACATTCAAGCATCATTAGTGATCGTTATTTAATATTACTAGCAGGGGGTTAGTCAATTGTGACTTAGATGGATTTCTAGGGAATTCCCAATTCCATTGTTATTCAATGGAGATTTTAAGAGAGTCTCCAAAAATCTCTTGTTATTGGATAGAGATTTTTTTAAAGTCATTTAAATTCTCTAGAAATCTATGTTATTGCATTGAGATTTTTTGGGAGTCACTCAAACACCCCTGTTATTTGATTGAGACTTCGAAATCATTGATTTGTTAATTTTAGAGATTTTGGGAGACTTTTTTAGAAAAATAGGCATGGTAGAAATCTCTCCTCCATACGTGAGATTTCGGTAGACTTGCATTTCATGTTTGTGGAGACGAAAGATGGTGGCAAAAAATTGTGATTTGACATCATTATACTCATGGTGGCACGGAGTTCCACTATGGAAGAATAAGATACTCCACTAATGTAATTCCACTATATGGAACACGTATATAGCATTTCGAGTAAAAATGCCAAAAAACCAATTTTAGCCCATCAATAATTATCGAATTATGGTGCTTCATTGCACATTTCGTTTTTATCCTCATTGCACATTTTGTTTTTTTCTTCATCGCACATTTCGTTTAGCTCACTCAAATGTTGCAAAAGAAACAATTGTTAAGAAGATATATTTTTAAGAGATATTTTGCAACCAATTGATAGATGTTATGAAATTTTTATTAGTTATTATCCATTTTTTTTGTCTCTACAAATCTCAAAGACTCTCTAAAATTCACTAGAATTGTATCTACAAATCACTAAAATACTCTCAAAGAGTCACTGAACATTTCTCAGGAAGTCAGTGGAAATCCCTGGATTTTTAGAGAATCTCTGAAAGTCTCTGAAATAGAAAGTCACTGAAAATCTGTATAATTCTCATTTGACTACCACCCTGTAGATGATCGCTGTCACGGTGATGGATCCGAAGAAATCGACGAAAAAGCAAAGACTTTGTAAAGCAAAAAAAAAAAATATGTAAGCAAAACAGATGTTCAGATAAATTTGTAAAACAAAATTTATATTCAGTTGAAAATGTTTGGAATTTTTCTGACAATTTTATGTATAGTACAATTTCTGCCGAAAACT
>JAJJMA010157722.1:0-21072 GCA_023529015.1 Papaver nudicaule | reverse complement strand
GTCTTAAAACTGGTAACACTTTGCAAAACCGAAACGATTATCCAACGAGCATCGACCACTTCTAAAACTTCCACCATGTAGTACTCACAGTTCTTTAAGTCAGCGCCCGTCAAGTCAGGGCAAAATTTACTGTACAGTGCCCACACTTCCCCCACCCTCGGACAGATTGTGTACAAGTTATTACCTGCTGCTACCCCACTTAATTGATGAGAGAAAGCAATTGTACTGTTAAAGACAACACCTTCGCCAGGTACCACCTTAAATATTCCACAGCACACAGGCATTCCCTTGTCAACCCATGGAATAACGCCCCTTGGAGGATTGCAGGATTTAAGCCACTTAACAGCCAATTTAAAAATTGGATACGATTCAACACTCTCTATCAGAGCATAGTTCTTGGGCATCTCATATAAGTTGCAATACAAAGCCCATACCTGACCAGTCTTAAACTTCTCACAGGAACGCTCATCATCGAAGTTGCAAAATTCAGTCTCTTGTTTCTCAAAAACCTTCAGAGGAGAAGGTGAAGAGGGGATTTCCTCGTCCACACTGACAGGTATGGTGGTATTCACACCATGTGGACTTATTTTCTTAGCAGTGTTTTCACTGCCAACAGTGGGGCCATCACAAATTTTCTTGCCAACTGAAACTGTAGCAGTCTTTCTCTTGCACAGAGGTAGACCAGAAGTTTCTTCACTTCGCTTTTCCTTGTAAACATCTGCCAATCTTGAAGATGAGGTATGTTCTATTAATTGCCTTCTTCCAACCATGGTGTGTTCCTTTTCAGAGTTTATTCTCTTTTGTGGCTCACCAAGCGTGCTATACTGTGCCTTTGTAAATCCACAACTGTCCAAATGTAAAGGTCCGTGGGGACTTTGCTTAGCAAGAATGTTAGGTTTGGAGCCAACACCATCTGATTCAATCTCTTTTGAACAAGCCTGGTCTGCACATGATGTTTCTTTGGAAAGAGTGGAACTGATTGAATTGAATAAACAAACAGGCATTCCATCAGGATCCAACTCCCAACATCCACGCAACGTTCCTTCTTTTTCATCTGTCAACTGGAATGCAGGAATCTGATGAGAAAATCTAATTGCTTGACGGTGTGGTATCACAAGTACGGATTCACACCCTACTTTTGTCTGAGCCTTGAACACCGTCTTATAATCAGAAACCTTCTCCAAAACCAACACCTTTATTGTACCGTCCGCTTCTATAACTTCGCCAATGTCGTACTCGCATGTTTGGAGGTCATCAGAAGACCATTCTGAACTAAAATTTCTATATATTGCCCACACCTCCCCTTTCCTTGGAAAGATCTCATACCTGTTTTCCTGTACAGCTGCTGCTCCTTTCATAAGATGAGAGAAACTAGTAGTCTCATCAAATTCTGCCTCATCACCACCAGAAAAAACTCCAACGCATGTGGGCATTTTAGTGTCAAGCCAGTGGAGCAAACCTTTTGGTTTGGTGCAAGTTTCAAGCCATTGTATGTGCAGTTTGAATATCGGGATAGATTCAACCCTTTTGATGAGAGCACAGTATTTCGGCATGCTATCCAACTCACAATACACAGCCCATACCTGGCCAACTTGAAATTTGTCTTCAGTTTTGTCAACATAAAAGATATGAAATTCTGTCTCAGGAAGTTCACAAGGGTCTATATTCGAAGAAGGTGAGGAAGCCATCTCTGGAAGTTCACAATGGTCTGTAGTTGAAGAAGTAATTTGCCCAGAGATGCACTTTGCTACAGCTGGCACACGATCGCACGAAAGAATTTGCTTAGATGAGCTCTTTGCCACAGCTGTCGCGCAATCAGAAGAAGAAATTTTCCTCTTCTTCGGCGTAGAAGGATTCTTTAATACAGATTTTAAGGAACCATTCCTTTTACCATCAACAATTTTAGCTTTCCCATCAATGAAATCAGGAACTTCTTCAAGGTTGTCATCGTCCTCACTATTGTTGTCTGAATCTTCTGAACTGTCAGTACTGATGCCTATTGCATCTTCTTGTGGGGAATGCATGTGTAAAACTTTCTCTCTATCTATTTTGGTAACTTTCATGGTTTGTGAAGATAAATTCAATTACACAAGATCTATCTATGAAACATAGATTTCACTACAAAAGCCTGCAAACAATTACAGAATCATAAATAGCATCTACTTAGTGGAAAACCCTTTAAAACCTAACAAACAAAAACTGCAAATTTTTCAAGTAAAATCTAAAGGGAGGAAATTTACTTACTTGGGTTTCCTTCAAATTACAAGATCTATCTACCAAACTCAGATTTTGAACGCCTGCAAGAAAAATACTAAATTTATAAACAAAAATAATGCAAGATTCTACTTTGGGAAAAACATAACCTTTTTACCTAAAACACCAAAACCGTAGTTGCGATGAAACAAAATTTTACATTTTTGCAAAATTGTAAATCTAAGGGGGAGAAATTTACTTACTTTGAGTTTCCTGCATTCTCCAAGAACCAGAAATGTTTGAAATTGAAGATCTTTCTCTCTCTCTCTCTGTCTCTCTCTCTCCATTGAGTGAAGATAAAAAAACTCAGATTTAACTTACTTTTTCGTTGGGAACTGAGCTAAATCATGGCTAATCCAGGGCGACCTTGTTGTGGTTATGCCATGACCTCAAATATTTTGGCCTCCAGATTCGCATTTAGGCCGGTTCCAATGGAACCTAGAAAATGTGCCCCTTTGCAATCCTAGGTGGACTAGCAAACCCAAAATGGGGCAGTGGTGCCGATGGTTTTTCTATCGGTGTCGATGGAAATTCCATCGACAAATTGAAAAATCATCGACGATGAATTCCATCGAGATCGATAGAAAAACTGTCGTCGATGGTATTTGCATCTACGCAACGGTAATATTTTGAAATTTACTTACCGTTATAAAATGCGATAAAACTTGAATCAAAAATCACACCAAAATTTTCCTACTCTCTTCTGATCATTTTCTACTCTCTTCTGATCTTTTTCTACTCTCTTCCGCTTTTTTTCACTCTGTTTTGAAAATGGGAGAAACATCCAAATTTCTTGATTGGTCCGGAGTTGTAAGAGAGGCCGCCGAAAAAAGATACTGCGAGGGATACAAAAAAATAGAGGAATCCAAAAAACAGAGGAGAATTCAAGTTTTGGAAATTAACGAGGTCAAGGTTCCGGCTAGAAGGCAAAGAAGGGTTCAAGCAAAAGGCAAGGAAAATATGAAAGTTCAAGCAAAAGGCAAACAAAATATGAAAGTGCAACCGAAAGGTAACTTGAAAATTATTAAAACTGGAAAAAATCCAGGACAATCATACAGAGAACGTATCGAATGGAAGTTGCTTCAGTTGAAAAATTCAATAAGGGTTCAAAGATAGTGAGAGAGCAACAAACTTAAGTTCCTGAAGAAGATAAACAAGTGTTTGAAGATAAGCAGAGATTTTTCGCCAAGTCGATTTTTATGTATTAGATTCTTATGGAACCTAGAGAACAAGCCCCTTTAAGTTAGTGAAAATATATGATGTAAAATATCTAAGAAATATGATGCTGTAAAACTTCTAAGAATACGATGAATGTTCGAATCCTTTCTATATAAACATAATTTTTTTTTAAAAAACAATCAAATCAATATGGGTTTGCAGTTTACAGAAGCCGATGATATATGATCTTGATCTTATCAATGCTTTCGTCTCCGTTCGTGTACCAGACGCACAAGAGTTCAGGCATGCAAGTTTTGGCAGGCATACGGGTTTTGGTACAAGAGTCAGAATTGGAAGGATCCTGAATGATTGTCGTATACTTGGAAATTACGTGCGTCAAGTCGTCGAAGAACAATGGAGATGGGATGAAGAACAAGTCGTTAGTATTGTTTTGTATTCTAAATTTATTTTTGTTGCTTTTGTATGGCTACTTCATAATTTAATTTGTAAATCTGCAGGAAGCTTTGACATCTGCCCTCTATAATTTAGAGCAACCAAGGGTGTTTGCATTATGGGGTTGCTACCGCGTGTTGAGACAAAGTCTACCAGGATTTTTCTAGGTGGGCTAGAACAAACATAACTACATAAACAAAATCAGCTTTAATTATGTAATGTAATGTAATTTGAATTTCAAATAAACGATGTACTCGGCTTTTCTATCCACGAAGTGGCCTAACGTAACTGTTGAAAATTCTTGCACTGAAGTCGTTGAATGTGCCCATGAACAAATCCTCCCGCACATGCAAAAACATAACAGGTAATGGTACGGGAGAAAACACTTGCAATCCTTGTTGTGTTCTCCCCTAACATTACCTTATTATGTTTTGGCATCAATGAGATGCAAAAAAAGCAATCGTGGGTTGAAATCTTTACACGGAAGTCGTTGAACCAGTCGAACAAATCCTGCACAAGCAAAATCATCACATGACAATGCTAGACGATAAAATTTGCAATGCTTCCTGTTTTATCGTCTACCATTGTCACGTTGATGGTTTCGCATCGGTGCAATGCATAATAAAACAAGTCTTATTATGTTTTGGCCTAACACATCATTTATCTTGGTAAAGGTCAGCCGACCGTAGTTGCGGTAGTTCGACCTTTACCAAAGATAAAAGACTGTGTTAGGCCAGAACATAAGGCACTATCTTTGACGAACTCTTCTCATCAACCCACATAACGATTAACAAGAAAAGTTTTCAGGACACGGTAATGTCGTTCGTACTTAAATTTTTTTCCTTTACATCGTCGCCATTCCGTTAAAGTCCGGCCATGATTTTCATCATCGGTATCTCCCGGAAAATGATGTGCTTTGATCGATCTCCCCATCTGCATAAATTCGTGGACTCTTTGGTGTATTTTTATCCAACGCGACCACAGCGTATTCAGATCACGCGTAACTTTGGAAGTACGTCTATCTAATTTGAATTTTGCAGTAACAGCAGACCACAACTGTGGTTCATTTACTTTAACCGGATTTCGTTTTATATCGTTCGGGGTCGGATAGAAAATCATATAGTTTGTACAACGACATAAATCTTCATTCCACGTAAACTTAGGACGAGGTTTAGGTGCATCTGGTAATGAATCTAGAGGATTTGCAGATTTTTTCGGTGCAGTTTTTTTTTTTTTTTATGACGAAGAAGAAGAAGTTGTAGAAGATTTGCATCGCTTAACTGTTGGGTTACCATAGTGTCTAGGAGGAGTAGGATATAATCTCTTAAATGGAGGAGGAGTGAATAAAGGAGGAGGTTTCGGTGAAGGTTCAGTGTAGTAGTAGTTATGGACTAATTTTGCCGTTATGCTTCGAAATTTAGGTGATGCCGGAGGAGTACCGAGTAAAATTTAGTTTGGAGGAGAAGATGGTGGAGGTGAATCTGATGTTAAAGTGGCTTGGGAAGATGATGGATTTGACATTACAAAAAAAATAGATTTATCAGATGAAATCGAGAGAATACTTGAGAAATATCGAACTAAGTTGTGAGTGAATGAAGTGAAGACCAAGTTTGAGTTTATATAGGGTTGGGGCGTGAAATATAGGCCGTTGGATGATCCTAATCTGTCGACTGAAATACAATCGTCGACAGAAATTCCATCGACATCGATGGAATTTGTATCCGTCGATGGAATTTCCATCGACGTTACTATTTATGTCTGACGTTGCAAATTTGCAACTTTGCAATCTTTTGGGGTGTTTTCTGGGTCCATAGTATGACAAAACACTCTTGTTATTTGTGTCCCATAGGAAGAGGCCTTAGGCTTAGTCACATGGGGAATTTTTGGCTTCCACAAAAATCGTTGCCTATTCCTTCTCTTTTACTTTTCACTTTTCTCTCTCGTGATTACTCCTTTTTTTTTCTTTTTTGATTATATTTTATCAATAAAACGGTAGATTGTTTACATATAAAAGAATAAAGAATCACAAAGTTATGCAAAATCTAAACCATAATGGTTGGAGGTTAGCAAGAAGATAAAAGATAAAAGAATAATGTGATTATTTTCGGACTAATTCTTCTCATTTAAAGACTAACATTTCAAACCTAGTGTTGTTAAGATCTCCGAAGGATGCGACCAATACAAAACACCATCCTTGATATCAAGTATTATCTTTTCAGGTAGGATGTTCCCAATGAAATTTCCTGCCGTAGAGAAATCTGTTCTATCTCTATACGTGTAGAACAAGTAGTTTATAGTCTCTGAATCTTGTTTGCACATACAACATTTGTTAACTATCGTTTTCCCTCTCTTTGGTAAATTATCTTGAGTTAGTAAGGAATCATGATGTATCAACCACATAAAGAAGCTAACTTTAGTTGGTACATTGTTATTCCAAACAATTTTATGAGGAAATTAATCAAAAGAAAAGGTAGGAATTAAAGATGAGTAACATGAGCGTACCGTAATTAAAGGTGCCATTCGCTGTCCACTTCCACCTTCTCCTGTCTTCGGCTTCGGATAATGTAACTTGTTGTAGCTTATCTAAAAGTTCCCCGGCTTCTACTATCTCGATCTATGTTAGTCTTCTCCTCAAGTCCAGGTTCCAATTGGTATGCCCTTCAATGTCTCTTGAGTAGAACTGACTGACCACGTTGTTCTTCTTCCTTGATACGTTGTAAAGGTTTGGATATGAGATTTTTAGGGGGAAATCCCCCAACCAATGATCTTCTCAAAACTGAGTTTTATTCCACTTTGTGAACAACCCCTTTACGAAAACTATCTATTCTGTTGGTGATCCCCCTCCAAATGTCGCTTCCGTACTTCACCTTTATATCTTTGTGTCCCACTTCAGCCTACTCTCGTCATACTTGTCTTTGACCTCCACTTTGCTTCTTGTTCCTCTTGATATCTCCACAACCATTTGCATAAAAGGGTGTCATTTGTGATGTTCAAATCACGGATCCCTAGCCCTCCCTTCTCTTTGCTTTGACAAATTGTATCCCACGCAACAAGACAATACTTCTTATTAGCGTCGGTGTTGTTCCACAAACAGCGCCTCATAATTCCATTAAGCCTTTTCGAAACCGACTTTGGCACTGAATAAACTGACATCAAGTAGATAGCCAAAGAACTCAACACACTCATAATAAGCACAAGCCTTCTGCCATATGATAAGTATTTCCCGCTCCAGCCCTGTAGTCGTTTTTGACTCCTCTCAATCACGGTATCCCAGATAAACTTGCTTCTATTAGACCCTTCAGTCGACATACCCAAGTAGTTGATCGGTAATTCCTCCAAAGAGCATCCCAATGAAGTATTTACAATCTCATTACAAGTGGTGTTCCCGATACTGATTGCAAAACTCTTGGGTGGATTGATTCCCAAGCTAGAACATAACTGAAAACAAATGAGAGTTGCCCTGATAGTAAGGATTTGATCTGGAGAGTCACTGGAGAACAACAGGGTGTCGTCGGCGAAGAGAAAATAAGTTACTTCCTTTCCATGATTACTGAGCTTGAAGCCCCCATATAAGCCATTATGTTGTAACTGAGCTATCATCCGACAAAACCCTTCCATCACCATTGTAAACAGAAACGGAGACAAAGGGTCGCCTTGCCCTAACCATCTTGAACATACTTCCTAGGTTGATGTTGAGTAATATTGGGAAGTTTGGAGTTGAGATACACGTGTGAACACATCTCCTCCATTTGATACTTTTTTTTGATAACTAAAACTTTTATTAAGGATTAACTGGTGACAGCTTCTCTGTCTTTACAAAGTTCTACTGAAATCCAAGGAAAGTATGAATTGGATAGTTCAAAACTGCTATTATTTCTACGACAGTGCTTGGAGATAGCGTCTGCTACTCCATTGCTGTCTCTACCAACATGAGAAATACTACTAACTCTAAACTTAGTTAAAAGAAACTGGATGTCTCTGATATGTTTTCTATTTTCCCATCTGACAAGAGGAGAGTCTGCATTGATCGATTGCACAACTGTCTTGGCATCTGCTTCAACATGTAGGTGTGAAATCTGTTTCTCCAGCGCCCATTTGAGTGCCTCTTTCACTGCTATACACTCCCCTTCTTCAGGATCTAATGCTTCCCCTGAGCTGATGCCTTTGGCTCCCTTTCCTGCACAAGTAAAATCTCTGTGGATTAGTCCTATACCCAGCTTTTTGGTAATATGGCAGAATGAAGCATCTGCATTAATTTTGTCAATTCCTTCTGCTGGCGGTAACCACTTGTCTGGCAATAGATTATCCTGCATAGAGTCAGAAGAATTGTTAGATAATGCAGCAAGAAAATTAGTGGTGTGATACATTATTTTCCAAGAGGTGTTATGTGAATTAATCTTTGTGTTTTGGTAGAGGCTATTACACCTCTCTTTCCAGATAATCCAGCAGCCTACCATCACTTTAATGATCCACTTCTCTTCTTCTTCACTGTTTAGATTATTTAGGTTACTAAACCAGGATATTATCCAATTTTTGACACTACCAGCTTGTTGTGATGCCTGATCAATGTTTATGTTGATGAGTCCCCAAGTAGTACGAGCATGCTGACAGTAGAATAGAACATGTTCAATTGTTTCTTCATTGTGCTTACATACACAACAGACAGTATCTATTCTTCTCTTCACCTTTGCTAATCTGGCACAAGTTGGCACTATCCCTTTTAAGCATTTCCAAATGAATAGCTTAAATCTGTGAGGAACTTTGTGTCTCCACAGAGTTTTGTAGACTTCACAAGGCACTTGATCACCTGTAGCTTGAGTATTATAATAGTTACCTGTGATTGCTTTATAAGCACTCTTAACACTGAACTTGCCAGTCTTTTCTGGTAACCATATTTGCTCATCTTCTTCTTCTCGAGAAATTGGTAGTGCTAAAATTTTCTGAGAGATATCTTGACTGAATAAGCTTGTAATCAGAGAAGCATTCCATGTATTAGTATTAGGCACCATTAGCTCACTAACCATTACATATTGGGCATGCTCTTCAACTGTTGGGTTAAGAAGATTGGGAATTTCTCTAACCCATCTGTCCCTCCAAATGTATGTGCTTTTGCCATTGTTGATTAGCCTGAAAACATTAGCTTGGAGATGCTGTAATCCTGCCTCAATGCCTCTCCATACCCAAGAGCATTTACTTTTTTCACCAGTTAAGTGCCTGAACTGCTCATCATTGAAATATTTTGCTTTTAGTATCTGAACCCAAAGTGCATCATGTTGTGTACTTATGCGCCAGGCCAACCTAGTTAGGAGTGCGTGATTCAGACTTTCCAAATCTCTGAATGCTAGGCCTCCTACATCTTTTGATTTGCAAAGTTGCTCCCATGACAGTAAGCAAGCTCCTCTGTTGGACTTATAACCCCACCAAAATCTACGCTGTAAAGATTCCAGTTGCCGTAATAGAGTTTTTGGTATTTTGAAGGTACTCATTTGGTATGATGGCGTGACATTAAGAACGTGCTTTACCATGGTGCTTCTTCCTGCTTGACACAAGGATTTTGATTGCCAGCCATCTAGTCGTCTTTGGAATGATGATTTAACTTCTTCAAAAGCTTCTATCTTGTTCCTTCCAAGTAACAAAGGAGAACCAAGGTATTTCTCCTTTCCTTCCATGAGTTTCACACCCAGTATTCCTCTAAGTCCATCACATACATCCGGAATTACATTCTTTGAGAAGTATACTGCTGATTTTTTGAAGTTTATAACTTGTCCCGATTGGTTGCCAAACATCTCCATTATCTCCAAAATACTGTACACACTTGTCATCTTAGCTTGAGTAAATAAAAGACAATCATCTGCAAATAGCAGATGATTGACAGCTGGGGCTTCTCTTGTTATAGAGATCCCTTCAATAGATTTGTTTGCATGGGCAGAAGCAAGAGTTCTTGATAGAAACTCCATTGCCAATATAAACAAATATGGTGAAAGTGGGTCTCCTTGTCGAACTCCTCGAGTAGGGTGGAATTCTTTGCAAGGCGACCCATTTAATAAAACTGCAAGTGATGTTGTGCTAATACATTGGTATATTATTTGGCACCAATCGTCTGAGAAGCCAAACGAGGATAGTACTTTAATGAGAAAGGACCATTCAAGTCTGTCGAACGCCTTAGACATATCAAGCTTGAGGGCTAGCCACCCTTCGTCTCCTTGTTTTTTCTTCATGGAATGTATGATTTCCTGGGCAATGATTGTATTATCATTAATGAGTCTACCGGAAACGTATGCAGCTTGGTAAGGTGATACTATCCTGTCCATCAGCGGCTTCATTCTTTTCACCAAAATCTTGGAAATAATCTTGTATGAAGTATTGCATAACCCTATGGGGCGAAAATCTGCTGGAACTATTGATTTCTTCTTTTTTGGAATTAGAGAAATATAGGTCTTGTTAAGATGCTTAGGCATGAATCTTGTGGTGAAGAACTGTTGAACTACAGCACATACCTCATTACTGACTGTTGGCCACTGTGTTTTATAGAATCCGGCTGGGAAGCCATCCGGTCCCGGGGAGGACCAATTCTTCATTTCTTTTAGTGCTGAGTGTATCTCTTCATGTGTTGGAATAGCAAGCAGCAATGCATTCTCAGATGCAGTAACAATGGAAGGAATTGAAGCGTAATGTTGATCTTGGATGACTGGATTGACTGTCGTGCTTATCTCTTTGAAGTTGGATGTCAGCAGATTAGCTAACTCTTCTCTTGTATGTAGCCATGCTCCATTAGTATCCATCAAACTGTCGATGTTGTTTCTAGCTCTCTTTCTATTTGTTACTGTGTGGAAGTACTTTGTGTTGTTATCAGCTTCTTTGATGAAAGTATCTCTTGATTTCTGTTTCTGAAAATCATGTTGTATCTTGAGCCACTTGTCAATGTCCTTGCTTACTTCACTGATTTGAGCACTAGATTGATCTGTGATGGGTTGTTGTTGAAGAGATAGTAGCTGTTGTTGTAGTGTATCCACTCTGAGATTTATGTCCCCAAAGTACTCTCGATTCCATTTACTGAGAGCTTCTCTAGTAAATTGAAGCTTTTTCATTAGCTTAAAAGCTGGTGTGCCCTCAACACTTTTTCCCCAAGCACTAGCAATTTGAACAGCACAAGTCTTATCGTGGAGCCAAGTATAAAAGAATTTAAAAGGCTTCCACATCTTATTTTGATTGCTGTCAGCTAGGAAGTAAATAGGACAGTGATCACTGCCTTTTTGAACTAGGTGAAGGAGTTTGGAATGAGGGAAAGCCGTGAACCAATCAGGGTTGACAAGCGCCATGTCGATTCTTGATTTCTTTGTGCCTGTACCTTCATTGTTGCTGGACCAAGTGAAATTTCTGCCCGTGTATCCTATATCCTCTAACCCAACTGATTTTAGTAATGAAGAAATGCCACCGTCTGTCGAAGTATTTGGAATATTAATGCTGTCAGTAAAATGGATATTCAGATCTCCCAATAAGAGCCACGGTTGCTGAATATTTTGACCAAGTTCTTGTATGAATTCCCATTGAGCAGCTTTCTTTTCTGGCTTAGAGTAACCATAAACACAGCTTAGAAGCCACTCCGGTTTGCTCGGATCTGTTTGAACTATGGCATGGATCATATTGTTCTCAATGCTTACAACTTCGCATGAAAAACCATCCTTCCACATTAGCACCAGTCCGCCAGAAAGACCAACAGAATCTAGTATCGCATGGTGAGGATATTGAAATGGCTTAAGAAGAGGCTTCAGTTTATCACTATTAAGCTTGGTTTCACAAAGGAATATTATATCTGGGTTATGGGTTTTAATCAGATATTTTAAGTGATTTCTAGCTGATGCCTTTCTAAAACCTTGTGTGTTCCAAGATAAAACATTCATGGTTATATTTGGTGAAGTTGAGTGGGACACTGAAATGCAATGATGCAATGAATGCTTAGCACCTAGTTGAATATCTATTTCTGTGCTACACTGAAGATGAAGCGACTTACTATCTTACTAATATCAAGGGAAGAGCTATTTTTCATGAGGCCTCACATTTTCAATCAACAATGAAATGACTCATTTGTCCCTATCAAATAACCCCTTCATATCCTTTTTAAATAGGAATGCCCTTCAGATTTTCACCACTTTGGCCGCCACCACATCAGCACCTCACCTGCCAATACCACCGCCACCACACCACATCCACACCCCACCATCGCCGCCATACCATCACCTTCACCGCCACCTGCCATCACCTCCGCCCATCACCTCCGCCGCCACCAGCACCACACCATGTGCCGCCATCCGTCGCTTAAAACCACGCAAACCATAGCAATCATTTCCTTAATCATCAAACACAAATTAAGGACTCCACCTCGAACTGCTACAAAATCAACTTCCACCGAAAACCATATGGATCTCAAAACCATTAACAAAAATCAAATTCAAATCATCCATATGTGATCTAAAATTAGATGTTTTCGAAATGGATAAAGCAGAGATGCAGTAAAGACGGGAGGAAATTCTTATTCATTTTTCCATTTTTGTGTTTTTTTGCACAGAGAGATAGCGGCGCCGTCGTGATGTAAAAGATGAAGGAAGTTTTTTTTTGTTCACCAGATATACGCGAAGTTAAAAAAGATTTGTATTAATAGTGCATTTACAAAAAAATTCTAAATCAACACGCGTTTTAGACATCAAACTGAGATCAAATAAAGAGAGAGATAAGTGGCACGTGTAAAACATTAGCAAAATTCACAGTTTAAGTGTGACCAGGTTAGTCATGGTTAGTCTAAAATTTTGACATGTACTAAAGAGGCTAGACAAGTGTCGGCAACACTAGATTTCATAAATTTTAGCAACTTGGTTTAGTAAAATGAATAGAGTTCATACCGATCAGAAAACAATTATCTTGCGGTTATTTATCAACTCATCGGAATCCTGTTTATTGTTCATTTGCAGGATCAATTATGTAGAAGAGAAAGCAATCATCCAAGCTGATATTTTATGATTTGCAGGATGGTGGTTTAGAGGAGCAACTAAAAGTTTTTCTTAGAACTGTCCATATGTATGTGCGCGCGGTTTGTCTTACAGGTTTTACAAGCGCATCGCGCGTGCATTTAGACTAGTGCCTATTATGACAACTGATTATACATCTACCTTTGTGAAAATGAATGCTATATATGCCTGTGTGACTTTTAATTATGAAATGATTGTTATGATAATGTTTTAGTATAACTGAATATAATGGAAATAGACTGATGCAATAATGACTACTCTGATAATGATGGGAAGCGAGAAATAAATGCTTGATGACTAAATGATATACAAGAATTAATGCATTAACTGGTTTGCTGAAATAAAAAAGAAGTGAGTACTGTAATGATGATGCACTAAATTTGATGCGATATTTTAATTCGAATGATTGTAAAGTATTAAATGCATTGTAATGATGCAAATTAAACCTATGAAGAGAAAAACAACAATCAAAACTTGGAAAGGAAATTAAGATGACAAGTGAAAAGGACCAATCTAGTGAGAATTGTAACTTGAATTTTTGAAAAGGTTTTACCTTAGTTGCAGCTCCTCCTGAATGATTCCCAACTGATTGCACCACCCCCACACTTGAGCTGCTAGTTTGCCTTCCCCCCGTACCAACATTCACACCAGTACTTGTGTTCATTATCATCGAAGTAGCCACATGTTCCTCCGTTTCAAAGACTGGGTTATTGTGTGTAGAATTTTGAAATGGTTGATCGGATTGACTCATAGCAGTGGTCTTGTCCTCCCTTAGTCTCTTTGTTTTCCGGCTGTTTTGCTGGTTTTCGCACTCTTGCATTTCCAGATCAGCTGATTCATCATTGTAGTCTGCAATAGAATCCATTACTGCTTCCAGATTGAGTGTTTTGGTTGCCAACACTACCTTCACTACGCCAGAACTCATCTTTTTCGACGGACAGAACCCGTCGTTAATACGGATTATTGACAGTGATGGTCCGTCGAACAGCCTGTCGTATATAGCGGTGTCGAAAACATTAAACGACAGGGAAGCCCTGTCATTTATGAGTTATGGTAAACGATAGACTCTGCTTGTCAAAAATTATCGACGGGCTCTGTATGTCAATTAATTCTAATATTGAATTACCTGCAATTTATACTATTATTTTTGAAAATTGTTTAAATAGAGTTTCCTTGGTGCTTATACAGTAAAATAAAGTAAACTGGGAACATATTTAACATTAAATTGACATATATTGATGTATTTTGTTCAAATTACATTAGAGTAGGGAGACAACATAAGGGAAAAAAAACATAACTAAAAGATAAAGGAGGCAACATCAAGGGATTTTTTTTCTTTTAACTAAAGATAAAGCCAATGCTATCCGCTGGAACGACTCTTGTTTTTACTCTTGTTTGTTAATAGGCAGCTGAAGCTATGATGCCAAAATTCTGTCCTTGACCTATTTGCCAATCTGCACAACACAAAGTACAAGATTAGTATTAATTTCATAATCAGTAACCACACTGAATTCACATAATGCCACTTACGATAACATAGATGGTGCTAAGGTTATTATAACAATACAGAATTCAGGTAAAACGATGGCAATTCAGGCAAAAGGATTGCATTCAGGTAGAAATTAGGGGGTGCAAGCAAGAGGTGTCGAAGATGTTATACTGAGAGATCCTTAAAGGGAGCCGTTGCATTTCCTGTTTAGACTGGAAAAGAAAACAAGTATAGGCAAATAATTCAGAATTTTCAGTTCTTCAGTAAAACTACTGAATATGGTTGATGGGTAAATCTATATCAGACTGCATATATTCATGGACGGAAACAATCATCCTTATCCTTACCTTACAAATATCAGACTGCATATATTCAGTTCTGCCATTCTATATCACTGAACACATGGCAGTTAAAAATATTTAGAAACATCACTCAAACTAAAACTTCAAATACAACTACTTCATAAAATTTCCCGAATCAGAAGATGAATATAGACATCCAGAGCCAAGCAAATCTACTAGAAGATAGAAAACTTACCAGCCATTTCTGTGAGAGATATTGTTTCTCTAATCAAATCTCGATGATCAACTCAAGCTCAATAAGTGCCTAGCTGCAATCAAGAGAAGTGAAATACAATTACTTACACTGACTAGATTTTGGAAACTTCCACCGAAAATCTGCCATTAAGACTCAAATACTCAAAATGCACAACTCTAAGAGAGAAAAGGTTGAAACACATCAAATGTTTGTTCCAACTAAAGAACATGATCATCTACACATAAAGCTTGAAGATAACAACGACTATCACATTTACTGGAAGTCTTTGCTTTTACGTTTGAGTCCTAAGCGGAAGTAAGGGCACCTGTGCAAGCAGTTATTGGAACACCATTGATCTTCCGAGTACTACTGTACTTTTTGGTGATGAATCTCAAAAACAAGTTCTGCAGGTTGAACATAATACCTGAAGAAATCCCTCCACAGTAACTCAAACATCAACCAGTTCATTCCATCTCCAGGAGGCCCACTACCATTGTCTTTTCGAGCAGTAACATTAGAAATCGTTTTACAGATATTAACCAATCGTTTTACTTGTTAGAAAAACTCATACAACTGCTGAAAACTAAAAAGCACTACTTCATTTCTTAGGGTGTACGTCCACATACCTAGTGGCAGATTTCTTAATCTCATCAAACATAAACCGGCGAGAAAGACACCATATATGCTATCTGGTTTTCCATCTTTGTTCCCATTCTTAGGTTGGGACAAGCATTCGGCTGCAAAATTTTGAAGTCTCTGAAGGGCTTTTGTTTCTCCTCCCACAAGGGAAGCATTAGCACCATACCTTCCATCCTGTGTTACAAGGAGCAGACTTATCATTAAACTGTTCACGACTCCTCATGCATCAAGCAGATGAAATCTTGAGTTGTTTCATTCTCTGTTAAGTATCACAACACTAAAATCTTGACAAATAGACATGCTACACAAATTTACACTCTGGTCTACTTCTAGCAAACCTAAGTCTAATAGTGAATGTTTCATGCCTATATTCGTAATAAAATTCCGATGATTGATTTTTCAAAGACCGTAAGCAAAATTGAATTTTACTTCGCCGATCCATGATCTTCTAAGTACATCTAAGAAATTGCAGCCATAAAATCTTCATCTATGTAAATTTTCTTTAAAGAAACCAAGATTAATCGAAAACAGTACCAATAGAAGAGAATCATGTTCAATAATCTCTGATTCCTTCAGTTTCTGTGCTACAACCTACACAAATGGTTACAACAGCAGAATAATTAGCAGTACGAAGAAGAAGAGATGATGAAGATTGAGAAAATTAGAAGATAATTAGGAAATTTAGGGTTTGATTCCTAACAAAACATATACCAGATTTCACAGATCCTCTACTATTGTTCAACCCAAGCTAAAAACTTAATAATCTGAATCAAATCTGGTAAGAACGTAAGAACTATAATGAATAAATCTAAATCATCACCAACAAAACACATCGACAGATTTTGATTCCTGACCCTGGATTTATGGCTTTCAGTTTCATGAGAGCGAGAGACAACCCTAGAATTACAATTTTTCCTCACTCTAACGAATTAGATACGAATATTGGATGCAATAAATTAAACCCTAGGTGGAAACTATCTTACCATGGAGCAACGAATAAAGAACGATGAAAGAGAGAACGAAGTTCTGGTGTGTTCTTAGAAGGGGGACTTTTATCTCTCTTTACATAATCCCAGGTTTCTTCATTCCCGTCGAAAACAGGCGGTAGAATGGGGGTATTGGGCCCAACCCTTCTCGACGGCAGCCACATGTCAAACATGCTGCGACATACCTTCCCTGTCAATTCCGTTATAGTCCCCCCGTTGAATAAACTCTATTCTGGCGTAGTGCTTCCCTTCCTCAGATTGGGTCCAAGCAAGATAAGCTTCATCTGACATTTTAGCTAGCTTTAATTCCAGCTCAATTGTTTCACACTTTGATGTGTCATGATCCACTACAAAACATCTTCGACATAGACGGTAATGCTGTTTCTCATAATGATAGACTATGAACCTTCTTTCACCTTTTGGATTATCTATCCATCCTCCTCCTTTTAGAGGATCAGTGAGTTTGATTTCTACGTTGGCCGTAGTTGATATTATTCCTCTCGAGTTCCTGCTGGTACTGATTATTCTTCGCCCTAGGTCTTTGCACATCTCATCCATGATCTTGTTGGTGATGGGAATGTTACCCAAGCCTCTGAATTGAACACTCCATATCTGCTTCTCGAACTTATGTTCTGCTACTGCTTTGTTTGGATCGAATTTTTGCAACAACAAAAGAAAACCATCCATTGTCCATGGACTTCTCTTGATTACATCTGCAACTGATTTCTCTTCTTGAAACTTAAAGACAAACAAGTTGACACCTTTTGTCTGAATATCAACTTTTTTGTGCTTTCTCCAGATACGCTTGACATGCTCCTTGACATCATCATAGTCTATGATCTCATCACCAAAGAACTTCCCTAGTACAGTAGCGGACCATTCATCCGCCGCTTGATTGATGATTTCAGTTGTTACAACTGATCTCCTCCATTTGATACCAAATCTTATTTTCTGCATCACTCTATCTAAAAACACCCAATTTGACCTTGTCATAAGCTTTTTCGACATCCAGTTTAAATAGTCATTCCGGTTTATCTTCTTTCGTTCTAGAGTCGATGCACTCATTGGCCATTGAGATGCTATCTATAATCTGCCTATTAGCCACGAAAGCGGTTTGTGAATCTGAAATAAGCTTGGGGAGAACTCTCTTCAATCAGCTAGACAAAACATGTGTGATGATCTTATAGGATATGTTGATGAGACTGATGGGCCGAAAATCTGTCACATCTTCCAGTTATCTCGTTTTTGAATGAGGACAATGAACGTGTTGTTGGCTCTCCAGTCAATGAAATTTCTCTCGTCAAAGTACTTCACCATTGCCATATAATTTATCCTAATTGTCTCCCAAAAATGAATATAGAACTCAACCGGAAAGCCATCAGGACCTGGAGACCGGTTGGAATACATCTCCTTCATCGCACTCTTGATATCGTCTTCGGTTATAGGCCCTTCCATCCTTGCACTTTCATCTCCATCTAGTGATGTGAACTCTAAAGACTTTATATAAATTCAATTTTGGAATCGAGTTTTAGACGTTGTTTCACTCGATGGCGAAAAAGGGAATATTCAAACAGTGCAACAATGGAACTATGAATGTTCAAAGCATTTAACCTATTTAACCTATTTTATCTGATCCAACCGATTGATTTTTTGTGTTGTTTAATTCAGCACATCTGCACAGTTTGGTTCAGCACCATGTGCTTAAATCTATAATTCACCATAAGACTTACTGGGGTGTATTCAATCAGGAGTTCTATGGAAATAATGCATTTTCATTTGCCAGAATCCAGAGGATTAATTTAGAATCTTGAAAGGAGACTTGCGAAATATAATATATTATAATAGATTTCTATAGAATTATAAAATTTTCATGGAAAAGTAAGGAATAATAAAGATTTCTAGAAATAAAAATGATTATAAAAGATACGAATAACTATTATACTACAGTATAATCTGCACCGTAATGGCGCGACTTTGGTGTAAAAATTGTAATTTTGCCTAGGAATTTTTGTTGTGGCGGCGGTGGTGGCAGGGCGATACTAGTGGTGGACGTAGACGTAGAGGTGATGTTGGTGGTGGTGGTGGAGGTGGTAACGGTGGTGCGGGTGATGGTGGTGGCGGTTATGGTGGTGGCGGAGGTCGCGCAGTGGTGGGTGTTGGTGGTGGCAGAGGTAATCGGGTCACAATGGTGTTGGTGGTGGATGTGGTGGTGCTGCTTGTGGTGGTGGATGTGGTGGTGGTAGCACAAACCCTATTTTATCAGCAAAAATCCATAAGTTTCCGCAAAAGTCTTGTGCCAAGTTTAGATTTGTAAGAGAAAATAATGTATATATTTTGCCTTGTAATATCCAAAAGATTCCACAAAAGTCTTGGATCATTAACTTTCCACAAAAATCAATTTAAGTTAGATACCTCGGATTGTTATGGTGTTTAATATCCATTAAATTGAATACCTCGGAAAATTAAGGAATCCAGAAAAGTCTATATTAAATGAAAGTTGATTCTTGGGCTTCACGAAATATATGAGGGCTTCACTTTTAGTCTCCACATAGCATCTTGGCTCTCCCCCTATGTAATTGTTTTTTTAATACCAAATTTGCCCATAATTCTAAATAGATACTAATTAGTGTTTAATATAAGATCACTCTCTTCAACAATACCACCACCACCATCACCACCGCCGCCGCCGCCACCATCGTCTTCCTCCACCACCACTAGATTTATTACAGATGGAGGAAATATCTTTTCTAATCTAATACTTTTTCTAATATAATTTAAAACTGAGATCAAAAATTTGTGAATCAAAACCTTGTTTTCTCCTTCAAAACCTTCAATATCCATGAAGTTTTTTCAACTTTAATGGATTCAATCCATAATGATGAAGCAGCGGAGGAGGAAAGGTAAGAATCTAAACCCACGTCTCGATTTTTCATTACTTAGGTTAGATTCTATCGAAATCAATCAAAAAAAGTGAACCAGAAAGACTTACGGCTACTTGAAACTCATCGTTCTCAGCCGTAAGTAGCAGTTACGGGTTGGATCTATAGAACAAGTAGCCGTAACTCCATTTACGTCTGCTACATACTAGCCGTAACCCTTTACTAGACGAAGGTCATGAAAGTTACGGCTAACTTACTTACTAGTCGTAAGTCTTGTTAATCTCACAAAAACTTTGTGTCGCAAAGTTACGAGCCGTAAGTCATTTTTATGGATCGTAACTTAACTTACGTCTTGAAACATTTTATCGTTGTTAGCCGTAAGTTTATCTACAACTTACGGCTTGTTTTTTAGGTCGTAAGTCTAACTTACGGTTTGTGTTGCTGGCCGTAAGTAGCTTCAGAAAGTGAAAAAAGAAATAGAAATTTTCGATTAGATTTTTGGCCTGTGTTGCTGGCCTATGTTCTTTGATTTTTGATTTTTGATTTTTGATTTTGAGATTTTTGATTTTTTTTTGTTTGATAGGGTCAGGGTATAATTTGTAAGTGGGGTGTAATTTATAAGTGGAGTGTAAATTGGTGTAAAGGGTTACTTAGTCATTTCACTATTTTTTGACACCCCTTATAATGACCAACTGGATTTTTAAAGTAAACTGATGCCCTTCTATAATTGTTGAAGCCCCAGAATCAGCTTTACCATAGAAATTTCAGAAATCTTAATTATCCAAAAAATTCCCGATTGAATACACGCATGTTAGTACAGAGTTTTAGCTGACGTGGAAATCAAACTAGAACCCCCATAAGACTAAGCCTTAGGCTATGTTCCTCCCCAGCTAGGTTGATCTTTGATTCTTTGACTTGGTAGGCAATGACACCATTTTGAGCCAGTGGCTCGGTCTTGTGTGTGTTATTCAAACTTTTATCACCTAACAAAGTAGAATCTCAAATCCAAAATATCACATTTTTAAAATTGAGGTTGTGTACCGGGGTAGCTGAATACAAAAGACTTATTAGCATTTGGGTTTCATAATTGTCATCTAAGAAGTTGTAGAGCATAGCTACTCAGCTGTTGAGTGCCAAACTAAACTCGTAGAGAAGATATTGTAAGCAATGAAACTGAGATTGGGACTCTAAAATATTGCAACAAATACAAAAAAGTAGGATTATATTAACAAGGATGATAATGTTAGCTAACTATTTGAGAAAACAAGCTACAAAATGAATATTCCTTCAACGATTAGGGTGAGATTACAACAGATTAATTAAAATCATTGAAAAGGAATAGATTTGGATTCATATATATGCCTGAAAGTCCATGCGAACTAGCAAAAATTTGAACTGCAACTCAAAATATTCTGCAACAGACGACAACTGGTATGTCTTTTTAAATCTATGCAAATTATCAAAAATCTATGCAAATTCTGCAACTCCAGACAAGAAAACGTAAACATAAATCATTGATAATCCCGGTTAAACCAGTAAACGTAACATCTGATCTGAGAAACGGAAGATGCGAGTAGCAGGTCTAGTAGTACTACTAAAGCAAAAACAGCAGGGATCTGATGCCAGCTTCCATGACCATGTGTGAGTAGAATTTA
>JAJJMA010157718.1:0-11929 GCA_023529015.1 Papaver nudicaule | reverse complement strand
GGAGATGAAGTAGAAGCCTCGGTGATAAGAAAGAAGGCAGCGCGTTTCTTCATCAATGAAGGGGTATTGTACCGACGGAGTTTCAACAACGACGCCTTGAGATGTTTAAGCAATGAAGAAGCGCGAACAGTGATGACCAAAGCACATGAAATGGAACATCAAGGAAAGCGCAAATTATTTGTACATGTTCACGATGGTGGATACTACTGGCCAACCATGGAGGCGGACACAGCAGATTTTGTAAGGAAGTGTGAGATCTGCCAACTACACGGGAATGTCATCCAGGCGCCACACAAGGGATTGCACAGCATAGTCGCCCCGTGGCCCTTCCACAGTTGGGGCTTAGACTTGATTGGTCCTATAAGCCCTCTATCTTCAGGGAGGCACAAGTACATAATTACAGCTACGGAGTACTCAACTAAATGGGTAGAAGCGGCGCCTCTGCGGAATTATGAAGGAGAAACGATCGCCGCGTTTATCAAGGAATACATCATCTGTCGTTTTGGCGCGCCAATGATCATCCGCTCAGACAATGGTACCTCATTCATCAACCAAAAGGTGGCAGACCTATTGGCCAAATATTGCATCAAGCAACATGCATCGACCGAGTATTACCCACAAGGGAACGGATTGGCGGAATCCACCAACAAAACGTTACTTAGGATCCTGAGCAAAACCGTCCATGACCATCACAGAAGCTGGCACGAGCAACTACCTCTGGCGCTGTGGGCCTATAGGATCTCCAGGCGAAGTTCAACAGGGGTGTCTCCTTACTCCTTAGTATATGGAGAGGATGCCATTCTACCAGCGGAAGTAGCGGTACCCTCAGCTAGAGTAGCGGCGGCTAGTCGCGCCGAACCTGATGATGTAAGCAGAATTGCACACCTCGATGCGCTTGCTGAAAAAAGGGCAAGGGCAGAAAATTTTGCTGAAATTTATAGAGCTACAAAGGCGCGGCATTATAACAAAAAGGTAATACCCCGCTCTTTTGAAGTCGGGGATATTGTACTAAAAATCGCAAAGCACGTACAAAGGAAAGCCAAAGCGGGGAAATTTGCAGCAAATTGGCGCGGACCTTATATCGTGCGGAAAGTTGCAGAGAGCGGCTACTCTTATCTTAACCACATAAATGGTAAGGAGATTGATACCCCGATTAATGGTAAATGGATCAAATTGTACTATGCATGAAAGGATAAGGACAGAGGATATTGGCGATAACTCCTTTATTTATTTTTTAATGAGAAAGCAAGAGAAATATATGCTTGTTCTTTTAAGATCAATTATAAACATAATCACCTCAGGAGCGCACTGAATACGCTTCCTTTTATATCAAAATCGACTTTAAAGGGCACTGAGCACCCTGGTCGGTTGGGCACCGAAAACCCATGAGGAGCGCACTGAACACGCTGCCTCGGGAAGCGCACCGAACACGCTTCCCTTTGCATTGGAACACGCTCGGTGGTATTACGCCTGATACGCGGCCACTCTAAGACAGGCGTTATACCAACTGATTAATATACTACTATCAAACTACAGAAACGTACTCGGAGGATCGCCTAACACGCGCCCTACCAGTAAAAGAGATTTAGCCCACGAGGCACATAAACAAGAACATGCTCGGAGGATCGCCAAACACGCGCCCTACCAGTAAAAGAGATTTAGCCCACGAGGCACATAAACAAAACATACTAGGAGGGTCGCCTAAATAGGCGCCTTACCAGTGAAAGAAATTTAGCCCACGAGGCACATAAACAAAGCATACTGGGAGGATCGCTCCAAACGCGCCCTAAAGGGACTTAGCCCACAAGGCGCGTAAACAAGAAATAAATCATTATATAAAAGATCATCAGCACAAATAAAGGTGTACGGAATAAACCCCGCCTCTTCTTTCTACAACAATAAGCAACCATAAAGAAAATCGACTAGTTAAAGAAGTAAAATGTCCTCGTAGGTAACTACAACATATATCAAGCCCTAGTCAGCTCAGCTAGCTCGGTTTCACATTCAGCAACGCGCTGTGTGACAAAATTAACGGATTCCTGAGCATATCCAACATAGTCTTCCTCTGCGGAAAGTTGTCGCACGAGTTCATTATAGCGATGACGCGCCTTGCCTCGTAAAATCGAATCCCCGCCCGCATGCCGAATCAGTTCCATGGTCTCGCGTTGCTCCAGCAAAGTGACGCGAATGCTTTCACATCGCCGTTCATGCGATTCAAGTAAATGCTTGGTGTCCAAAAGGATACTACGTAAGCGCTTCACTTCTTTCTCCAGATCTGCATGCTTTAACGCGCCAGGAGTAGCAGGGAGGGCTAATACCCACAAACCATCCAGAGATGCCATCACGACTGACCAAAAAATGAACAGGATGATGGGAGAAGGATAAAAATATATATATATATATATATATATAGGCAATGGAAGACTCCCTTTTATATCAACAAAACTTAGCACATTTAATGTAAGAAGGATTGCCCTGGGCATGAATGACATGTGTCGAAATAAGGAAACGTTTGCATTAAATTCAAAGAAAAGCCATACGGCATCTACAGAAGGAAAGGGTTCAGACTAATGGCATGACCGCGCCAGCAGCTATGGCGCGTTCACACCGTTCAATTTCAGCATCAATATCCTTGACAAAACGCTCAGCCTCTAAGAGGCCACTAAGAGCGCTGGTACGACGATCATGAGTACGATCCATTCGTCTACGAAGCCCAGCCTCATTATGCGAGCCAAACTGAACACCAGGAGCATGGCCAGCAGCACAAGCGGCTTCCCACTCAGCATGGTGCTCGTTCCAAAGCGTTTGAAACGCCTCATAGTGGGCTCGCCTCTGCAGAACTATCATCTCCATCTCCAACTTGACTGATTCCAATCGCTCGACTTCTAGCTCTAGGTCCAAAGGGGTAGACATCGACGGCGCCGAGGACAAGGATACAAAATAACCGCGTAGTCGAAATGACATTTTGAAATGGATTGCAAAAAAAAAAAGAGAGAAGAAGAGAGAGAGAAACACACAATAAGCACAAGAGAACAGAATGAAGAAAAAAATGAAACACATCTATATATATACGTCTCCCAGAAACAACATTCCGAGGTGCATTTATTATTGACACAGAAATCGAAAAGACAATTCCTTTGACCAAAACCCTTTCTAGATACTTCGCCTCCTAAATGCACGAAACAAAACAAGGGCATGGGCCAAGGATGCATTTATCACACGCAACGCCCGAGAGCTATCATATAAACTCAAGGTAGAAAATACCCGACGCGCCCTACAGCTTCGAAGGCGCTCCAAAGAAATCTCATCGGGCTCATACCCAGACAGCCTTACCCTTTCCACCAAAGAGCTCACGTTAGCAAATTCAAGACAAGAGTCATCCGACAGTTTCCCAAAATAGGCGACCATTATGGATAAAACAAAGCTCGCCCTGCGCAAGCGTTGAATGTCATTTCCAATTGCTTCGCGAGATAGCGCCATACCTGCAGATTTAAAAAAAAAAAAGAAAGATACAAACAAACCAAATAACCCTGAGATAAAAAATAACAGCACCCATGCTCCAACTATTTAAATGGATTCAGTCATAAATGCAAACAATAAAGGTAAAACACGAACACCAATATCCAGAACCAGAATAACAGACAATCCTATCCTTTCTCGCTAAAAAAAAAAAGGGGGGGGGGGGAAGGAAATTCTCACACAACTCATAAAAAAAAAAAGAAGAGGGGGGGAAGGAAAGAATTCACGATTCGGCCTCTAGATCAGCCAACTCCTTCTGCTTCACTTTCAACTCCTGATCCACCCGCGCGGCCTCCTGCTCTAACTCGCCAAGAGCATTGGTAACACTACTGAACTCCTGGGCGATCCTCTGCCGTTCCACGGTTTTGGTGTTCACCTCAGTAGTTAACCGCTCCCTTTCCTGAATCAGCTGCTCAATCCTAGCAGACAACTTTGAGACCCTGGGGTCAGGTTTAGCTTTCGCCTTCTTCAATAGCTCTCGAAGCCAAGCAACGTTGAGCTGCATAAATTCTGCAATAGAAAGATCCGCCTCCCATTTCGTCATCTGGTTGTCAGAAGGAGGATCCCGAGCAGCATCATACAGACCAGCGGCCGCAACCAGTAAGTCATGGACCATCTTTACCTGCGCCGACGCACCAAGACTGCCCGCCATGTTTGAAGTCATGATATGGCCATGACGCTTTAGGATCCTAGTGTAAGTACCCGCGTACGCCGAAGGAACCCAAAAACCCTGAACAAGCTCAAAAGCCTCGTCTTCAAAACCAATGTCCGACCGATCAAAGACTCGTTCAAATAGGGGCAAATTAGCAGCATCACGACTCGCCTTAACAGAGGAAGAGCGGGGCGCGTTGACAACTGGAGAACGATTGGTAGTAACGACAGGCGAGCTTAACACCGCCGAAGCGGAAGGACGATTGACAATCTTATCATTTCTTTGAGGCAAAGAATTCCTCAAACGTTTCTCACTACTCGCGCTGTCAGTTTCTTTGTTTGGACGTTTTCCCATACCCGCCTCCTACCAAAATCATGTAAGAACAATGGTAAGGTTTTCTAAAAAAAAGGGGGGAGGGGAGACGCAAGATACATTTGGAGTAAGCTAGCATGACTCACCTGCTCAATAGGCGCTGAGGTTGCCTCCTCGTCAATGTCTGTATCACCTGCTTGCTCGTCTGAGTAATCCCCGTCAAAGGAATCTAGAAGCAAAAATATATATACACACCAGTTCAAACTCTCTTAGTTCGCAGAGAAAATGGAACAGATACTAGAGCCTTTATATAGGGAAAAAGTCCTTTTCTTCCTCTTGCTTAAAGAAAGGGAGTAAATGCACCCCACGTGTAAAAATTTAATGCATACCTGGATCAGATGGTACAAGATTAGGAGATAACGGGCCCACTGGATGTCCTCTCCCTGACAATGACGAACTGAAAGATTCCAAAATAGCAGTGGGAGAATCCAAGGATTTGGCATGACCACGCCTGACGGTACAGACCAAAGGGTGCGTGCGCGTTATATCCATGACGTCAGCTGGTTTAGGACCGGCGCTACGATTACGACGATTATATTCCCGAACAAACTCAGGGTTGCTCGAACGAGCTGGGTTTTGCACGGACGCAGCACGCTTCCTTTTTGAAGAGGTCGATAGACGCGCCTGTTTTGCACAAGACTTGTTAGAAGGGGAGGATACGCATCGAGGAATGGGGACTACACCCGCCTCCCAGTTTCGTTTGTCAATCAAGGCTTTCTCACGCCAATCGCACTCGGGCATGTCAAGCCACTCTTCCAAAGGCCGCTTACGCTGTCCTGGATCATGAGCGCCGACAGGCTACGGGCAAGTAGAAACTTAAGTAAACAAAGCATCTGAAAGACACTCGCATACGTAAAAAATCAATCAATGTACCAAGAGAATGATAACTTACCAGATCTCCTCCTCCCAGCACAGCGTCTGGCGCTGAAGGAGATGGTTTGGGGACTCGAATCGTCCGCGATCGTCCTTGTCCGCCAGCAGCTTTTGGGGAGGAATGGGGAACCCTCCTCCTGGATTTGAGCTTCGCAACCATATCAGGATCTAGAGGAAAAGGACCCCAAGCTGTCTCGGAGGAAATCCGAGCCCGACCCTTATTCCCAGGAACCAACTTAAAAGGCTCTGCTATACTCTTCTCAAGCACAAACCGACCAGAGTTGTGCATGGCGCAAAGTTCATCTTTATCTGGCGCGGGATAGATAACGGGGGAAGTAACCAAAAAGTTCATCACACGGGTTAAAAGCTCCTCCCAGTAGTAGTACCAATCAGCAGAAACACACAGAGTTTTTCGAGTGGGCTGTGGATAACGAATGGTAAAAGGGAGCGGACGACAGCGAAGCGCGCCTCCCTCGGAATAAACGAACCTATCGTAATAAACCTCAATTGAGGCATCGTTTATAACAAGAATAGGTAAAGGCGGCGGAGGAACCCCTTGGTCAAAACCTGCTTGGCGGACAACCCGATCAAAATTATAAGCCTCAAGGGTAAACGCGCCTCCATAAAACCCAGGGAGATAGCCAGAAGTAACGGACAAAACGAAGTCCACCTCACCCCCATGCTTTATCCTTCGAGAGTCAAGGATTTCTTCCTCATCCGAGTAAAAAGCGTAAGGAATAGGCCCAACGCGACCATCAGTATATGGTGAAAAACAAAATTTGGCTTCGATATCCATATGATGGGAGATGCTGTCCTGAGACTTAGGCGACTTCCGTTTGAAAAGACGAGCGCGAGGGTAAGAATACTCCATGGACTCCTGATAAGTTTCGCCATTTTCGTCGACTCGTTCCTCGACGCCATGAAGAGTAATGTCCGGCTCCGATGGGCTGAACCCTGGAAATCGATCCCAGGACCACATCTGGAGGAAATTGGCGGGAACAAAAGTCTCGACCGTATGTGCATTGGCGGCTCTCTGGATATCGATCACGAGGAGATCTAAATGGCGGTAAAGTCCACCCAGAAACATAGGGGCCAGAGGAAAGGATATGCCGCGCGACATCAAAACGGCCATAGGCATAAGTTCTTCCTTGATTGTGTCCCCCGGGCTAAATTCAAAAACATCATGACTTAGCCAAAAGAGGAGAAATGCTGCTAGCTGCGCTCTCTCTGAATCCTCGCCATAATCAGGACACTTAAAACGACCCTCCACCTTCCTCGGTGCCCAGTATTTCACGAATAATGGGTAAGAAGAGCGCCTCCTCTTTGATTTGCTTGAAGTCATCGCTTCACCATCGCCTTCACCTTTAAAGTATGAAGAGAGGATCAGCAGTGCAGAATAAGAACACTTAACAAGATTCAAGGAATATACATACCATGGGCGCCTTCGTGATCCTCGCTCCTTTCCCCATCATCATCCGGGGCGCCTTCGGGCTCTTTACCTTTCACAAGGGTGTCCCCTACCTCCTCGACTGGAACGTCTCTCGCAAGTTCCTTAGATTTCTTCAGGACAGACACTAGATCCCAATCATCCTCACGCATACATCTTGCGACAGCGGACTGATGCCAATAACAAGTACCATGAACGGGCAGCAGAGTGAAAG
Source organism: Papaver nudicaule (assembly GCA_023529015.1). Lineage (NCBI taxonomy): Eukaryota > Viridiplantae > Streptophyta > Magnoliopsida > Ranunculales > Papaveraceae > Papaver > Papaver nudicaule. The sequence continues at coordinate 4,852 of JAJJMA010157718.1, read as the reverse complement.
CAACCACGTCTTCGAGGGTGATGGTTGTCTCTCCCCAAGCGAAAAGAAAAGTATGAAATAGAGAAATCCAGCGCGTAACTAATTTGTTCAGGTCAAGACTACTACGATTGCAAAAGCGGCATTTGGATGCCTTGATGGCGTCAAGAACGCCGACCTTTTCTAGTATACGCGAGTAAGACTCCTGGCCTACGATAAAGTCAACCCACGAAGCCCAACCTCCCTGAGGCTTCGCGGAGGATTTGTAAACAATATTGGGGAGCGCGTAGTCGCCACGATTTATAGCTAGACGAGGAATCTGTTCATAAGGTGGGAACGACCAGTCGGCATGATCTGGTGTTAACAGCCATTTTGGATCGGCAGGGAGATGCGGCTTTAGGCGGTTCAGGAGACGCTGGTTGAGGAAATCATTTGGATAGTCGGCGCCCTTGAAAGGAACAAAAGCGCTCTGAAGAGAAACACTTTGTACGAACAGATCTTTAGAAAATAAACCGTCTTCCCGATCAGGAGGGGGAAAGACATTGAGATCAGGGTTCGGAGCGCCTTGTCCTTCTGGCGCGGTTTCGAGACCAACCTCGTCCTCATGGTTAGGAGGGAGCTCGTCGTCTTGTGATGGCTCGTCATGATCACTCATGTTGACAAAAGAAGAAAAGGAAGAGATTTTTGACTAAGGAAAGATGGCTGAGAAAGAGGAAAGGTAAAAAGAGTATTTATACAGGGAAGAAAAAGTGTAACCGCTCGCCACATAGGCCACAACCTCAACAGACCTGAAACGTGCGCTGCCACGTAGGCCACTATTTCGGCAGTTACGGAAATGAGCGTGGGCGACGGCTAGGGGACTTGGGTATCCATGGGTGACGGTCGACCCGGCATGTTCTGCCCGCCCGAACCGTCAGGGGACTAATGTGGATGACCCAAGTCTATTAATACCTAATGGGCTTGATACATACTTGTTTAGGTCTATCTAGTTGGGCTTGGGTTTAGACATTTTGGGTAACCAAGAGATAAGGAATGGCAATTATGTTAATAAGTGGTTAAAAAGGGCATATGGTCACCTAAGGGTAAAGGGGATTCTCTATAAATAGGACTCTAAAGAGATCACAAAGGAGGACTTTTTGGGAGAAAGAAAGATAAGACTACACATTACAAGAGAGAAAGGGAGAGAAATGAGTTAAATCGGTGCTACCTCTGAGACTCGGATCGGATTAAGAATATTACCCTATTCACACTCGACAGGGACTGACACCACCACGATTGAATCCTTTGTCTGTATTAACTGTAAACCACCCAAGCTCGGCCTATATAAGGCGAGCTTGGGGGAACGTTGTAAGGGTTGGATTCTTGTTTGGTTGAGCCTAAGTAGCGAGAGAGAGATTAGGTTTGTAATCTCCTCTGGTTCCTTAGGGTTATATTCATGTAATCACAACATTGAAATATATAAAAGTCTTCTTATAATTGCTTTACTCTTCTAAGTCTTAGTCTTTTACTACTGTTCACAGTACCTTCGGGGCTGTTCATATGGTCTTCGCTCCATCGATTCTCATCAAAAATACTGTATGTGCAAGTAGATCTGATGACTTTGGTACCTTGAGTACTTATGCAGATTTTCTACTCGCACACAATGAGTCAGATACCTGTGTGGGAAATCTCCCTCCAAACGCAGCTGGCTCCAAGTCAAGCTCTACTCTAGAAGTAGCTTCGAATACACCATAGAGAAGCTTTAGACTAACGTCGAAGAGAAAAAACTTTGTACCCGGCTTAATATTCCCCACAGTGTACATTTGTCCAGCAGGGAACCCAAAAACATGGTATTTGAAGCATTCCAGTTTTGTCTCACCACTGCACATAAATATGAAACCTGGTAAATCCTGCTTATAACCAACATACCTCTGGTTTGGAAAGACTCTGAGCCTTTGAACGAATATCGGTTCCAACAGTTGCCCTGGGCCTGGCAGTAAAAAGCACTTCTTTCACTACCCTAAACCAGATATTCATGTCCCTAACCGCATAATTCATCTCTGCACACAAAAAGAAAACAAATTTCGATCATCAAGAAAAAAATAAAAAAACAACAAATCGAACCCTACATTGGAGTCCTAATTCGATATCGATGGAAGAGATATCTTAACCTGCAAATTCCCCTCCGTCTCTTCTCTTCTCTGGGCTCTGTTTTTCCTGTTTTTTTTTTTTTTTTACTCTCAATTGGGTCATGTCATGTATAGAAAGCAGATATTGGCAGTTCGAGACCTACCGGGACAAGAGGACGGTCTAATTCAAATGCAGGTGGCAGAATCCAAGAGAGGCAGTAGTCTACCACGAGGGTTACCAAGGAACCGAGGACCTGTATTACGAGAAGGAACATGACAAACCCCAGGAAACCCCTTTGTATTAGGAATTAGGATACCGTTTGTGGAACAAAAACCAGTGATCCAGCAGACAATCGATACTCCCCCTCCCTGAGATGAACGTGGTACAAGTTAACCGGATGCCACCTGCGAGAAACTTGTTGAACTCAGTATCAGTGCATACGGAAGACGAGGACGAGCATGAAGTCATGGCAGCACAAGTACCGATCATGAATATGTAACCCCCCAAGGAAGAGGAGGAGGATCGAATCAGGCACAACTAGCAGCGCACCTGGCCGTTTTGTGATCCATAACCAAAAGGATCAGGACGATGTCATGCTGTCATCGGAGCAAGAGAACCAAACCTTGAAGGGCAGGGACGTACAAGAATAGGTGAATTCTCTAGCTGTCACAGACTGGGACGCGTTCTGGAATGCACGGACGCGGCAGTTTTGTGACGGATGTGGGACGCGACCCGACGCATTTCTGACTCGCCCACGTGCATCTCATATGGGACGCGGACACACGCTTGGACGTGAGATTCCCCTTGGACGTGCCTCTAATTTGTCATCTTTTTCCCACAAAAACTCAAATCGTGGGATTCAAACAACCGACCTAGGACCCTGACAATGCCCTTAACCATTATTCTGTATCTTGTTGTTTGATTTGATTGTTATAATAAAAATAAAAATATTTATTTGGCAAAATTAGTCTTTTATCCAAGTTTTACTGGTAGCTAATTAAGAATGTTAAAAAACAAGTTTATAAAATCAACTGAAGGAACAAACAAAACAAGGTTTTAGAGTGTCCACCTCTCTCATAGTTTACCTCACAAATACATAGCCTTTTATACCTGCTTTTTTTTGGGGCTGCGATGATTTAATGAAGACTGTGATCCTCCAAAAATCGTCACAGTAGAAAGCAAAAACCATGAAGAATTTCACATATCGTCATAGTGCAAAAAGGTAAACCATGACGATTTTTGGAGGACCACCGTTCCCATTAAATCACCATAGTCCCAATAAAAACTAGGCTTTTATAGAACGCGATTTTGATCTCGCAGCTCCACTGCTCTTGGATTGGGAGGGGGGGGGGGGGAATTTATAACCCTTGGATGAAGGGGTGGTGTGTTATTAAAAAAATTATTTAAACACATTTTCATCCAAGGGTTATAAACCCCCCACCCTCCCAATCCAAGGTTCGCGTTCGCTGCGAGATCAAAATAATTTCGGTTTTTATAGGGTGTGCATAATTACAATCAAAATAAACAAAAGTAACAGCGAGTTCATCATGTTCCTTGAAGACTTCTAACAGGTAGCATTAGCTGAAGTGTTGGGACACTTGTTCAGGTGTCAGACCAAGCCCCAATAAATAGTTTTTATAATGCTTGTCATCGGCCCTTTTTTTTTTTTTTCCCTATCTTCACTAAGCTCCGATTACGGTTTGTGTTGTTTACGGGGGACTGTTAACCTATAAGGAAAGTCTTTGGACACTTGTTCCGGTGTCAGACCATGCCCCACCATAAACTTCATATAGTGCTCTTCATCTGCCTCTTTGTCTTCCTCGGTTAACTCTGAATACGGTTTGAATACCAAAAAAAAAAAAAAAAAAAAAAAAAAAAAACTCTGAATACGGTTTGCGCGGTTTACGAGGGACTGGTGCCCTATAGGGGAAGTCTTTGGACACTTGTTCACGCGTCAGACCATGCCTCAGCATAAACTTTATATAGCGCTCTTCATCTGCCTTCTTTTCTTCCACAGTTAGCTCCTGTTTTGTATAATTCACAGGCGTTACGTTAGTAGTGACCATAAGAGGAGAATCTAGACAACAACTCATACAAAATCCATGGTTTTTATGTACAGAAGAACAAATGGCATGCATTAAAAGAACAAATTCATATGTATATATACCTTATAGGGTAGTTGGTCAGGACTGTATTGATATGCGCCAATCATATACATCATGGACAGAGGCGGTAAACTCATTAGAGTAGGACTAATTAGATTAGTATTTCTCCAGGCTTTGCCTTTTGTCTGAAACTCCCATAAAAACAAAGATTATAATCCATCCATCACTATTCCATCCCCAAAAAAATAATTAACACTTAAAAACAATTAAAACTACATATAAATCTTTTATATTGATGAAAACTTCAGAAAAGCGCTATGGACCGAGGGAATCTCGGTCCATGACCGAGACTGTGAGAGAAACAGTGGCATTTGGGCCCCCCTGTTAACTGGGGCCTCCCCCTCCCTCTCACAGTCTCGGTTTTTTGACCGAAAAGCTCGGTCCCTGTAGCATTACTCTGAAAACTTACTGCCACTAGCCATTGGTTATATTTGTCTTTCGAATATGAGCATTATTTATCTTTACAGGAGCAATTATAATAGTAATACCACGAAGATTGATAGCAGTATAAATAGAAAGAGGGTGGGATGGAAAAAGAAAAAAGTTGTTTATTTATACAATGTCCAATATAGTGAGAAGAGGAAGGAACCTTATTCTTAGGC
>JAJJMA010157715.1:0-10709 GCA_023529015.1 Papaver nudicaule | reverse complement strand
TTTTTTTTTCCTTTCTTGTAGGTTGTTCCGGGTGGTATCGAAACAACTGCCGAAGAAGTGGATCCCTAACAAACCATTCACGAAGATATACTAGAGATCATTTTGTACCTTTTTGTGACTTGGTAGGTTTTGTACTTCATTTTTTTCTTTTTCTTAACTCCAATATATTGCAAAGCCTTAGTTGTTTCGATTTTATTATGTAGACTTGGAATAATAGACACGAATGCCGAAATTGGATCGAAGCACATGCAAAGAAAATAATGGGCGTGCTCGTAAAAGGTAGAGAAAGCAAGGATCGCCGGTTAGTGATGGTTTATGAGAGGAGTGGGTTAAGCACCATGGTGAGAAAGCACACGAAGAATCAAGTTCGAAAGCCCGAGAAGACAACTAAAAGGTACAAGACAATGACGAGGAAGACGAATTGCCCTTTCAAGGTAGTTTTTAACTACAACAAGAACGAAGGATGTTGGTCTATGAATGCAAACATGGATTATCGTCATAATCACGAACGTCCACATGATCTTCACGGACACTCAAAAGCCGGAGCATTCAAACCCAATGAATACAAGGAAATAGAAAAGTTGACGGACTTACGTAATGCACCTCTAAAAATCTTAGGAAAAAATGTGATAACGCGGATAACAAGAGTAGTTTGAAAAAAAGTATACAATGCGATGGCTGCATTGAGAATGAGGGGTTGCTGAGGTAGGGTGTGATTCATCAATTTATGTGGTTATGTGAGTAAAACAACGACACAGTCGCCAAGGAATTTGATGAGAAGAAGAGAGTGAATAACTTATTCATTTCCCACCCGGCATTGGCCAAATTGGCCTTATGCTTTCCACAAGTTCTTTTGATGGATTGCACTTACAAGACCAATAGGTATCAAATGCCCTTGTTGAACATAGTTGGCCATACGTCGACAAAGGCACCATTTATGGTGGCATTTTGTTTTTGAATGACGAGACCAAAGAGAGTTATCAATGGGCATTGGAGGCATGTAAGTTAATCTACGATCCGGAAGTGCTTCCCAAGGTTTTTATGACCGACCATGAAGATGCATTGATGTAGGCTATTGAAAAGGTATTTCCCGACGCCGTAAACTTCCTCTGTACTTATCATATTTGGAATTGTGTGAAGAAAAAGTGCCAACCGAATATACAACCTATCAAAATGGGTGAAGTGGAGAAGATAAAAAAGACACTATAAGATCAACAAGAGCCTTTGGAAAAGGAGTTCCTTGCTAAGTTTGAAGCGAATGATGAAAGGTTAAGATTATTCTCGACTGATTGGGATAATTTGGTTTGGTCACCGACCCGGGGAGAGTATAATTTAAGGTATGAATCGCTTGTTGATCGTTGGAGCGACGAGCATGAGGAAGTTATTAAGTATTTGAAGAAAGAATTGTTGGATAAGCACGCAAAACGGTGTGTGTATGCTTTTACGAATGAAAGTAAACACTTCGGGAACCAATCCACAAGCATGGTGGAGGCGTCTCATTATCGATTGAAGAAGAACTTATTTGGGTGTGTCAACACATTCGTCTCCGTCTTTGATTCAATCCATGAGTATTTCACAAGTGATATTAGGAGAATCAATGAACAATTTGAATGGAGTAGGTTGATGAAACACAACATTTATGAGGACCACAAGATGCTCTGAGGCCTTACTTACAACGTCTCACATTTATGCATCGACAAATTGATGAAAGAGAGAGAATTGAAGGACGAATATAACATCCAACCGAACGAAAAATGTGATTGCAAGATGATGGAATCGATGGGACTTCCGTGTCGACATATTATGGCCAACTACGAAGACCCCGATATCATACCTTTGGAGGATATTGATCCTCATTAGAAGCAATTAAGTTTTATTCCTCGTCCAACCGATGATCCCGACGAATCTTTTGAGGATACAGAAGTTGGTAAAAGGCTAATTGAGAAGTATAACCGAAGTAACCGGGCGCAAAGGCAAATCCTATTGGACGAGTTCAAACCAATTGTGGACCCATACACGGAGGAGGGAATGGAGGAACCGGAGGTGAGGAAGGGAAAGGGTAAGCAAAGTCAAAGGGTAACGAGGAAGGCAACTAGATCTAAGAATTTGGAAGCGGCTATAAGAAGAGATCCATCCGGTATTGAGTACCATAATGCAAAGTATGAAGAGGAGAGGAAGGCAATGGAGAAGTTAGGAATGCCTGTACAAGAGAGTGTTTTGATCTCAAGGAAGCGGAACCGGGAAAACAAAACCCCATCAAGTGTAGGAAATGGCAAGAAGAATGGGAGTATGACACCTACCAACAACCTAGTTGCAACAAGAAGTTGACTCTAAAAGACATCATCCCCAAGAATGCCATTGGTCACACTCCGCCGTCTCCTAACCAACCTACATTGGAAATAGAGAAGGGAAAGGGTAAGAAAATGCCGACTCCACAAGAGAAGGAAATAACTCGCAAGACCAAACATGCACAAAGTAAAATGAAGGCACCTAAAGATAAGTCGGGTAACCTTTGTAGGAAATTTAACATGATATATGATAACTACATGGAGGACCTTCCCGAGATCATCCGACCTTATATTATAAGCATGGAAAATGTTGAAGGGGATGGCAATTGTGGGTATCATGTAACGGGCGAGTAACTAGGTCCCTTCACAGCATCAATGACACCCGGTTGGCATCAATGCAATTACATTCGAGAGAAGTTAGACTACACATTATGCAACAACCGGGAATTATATAAGTCGATGTTGAGAGATGGCCCAGATGGAGCTGCGGGGGTCAATACGGAGTTTATTAAACTTCAACGAAGATTACGTGGGGCCACGAATATCCTAGATGAAGATTGGATGGAATTTCCGTTATGTGGGTTCCTTATAGCGGAGGCATTCAATTGCGTTGTCCATTTCTTCTCCTTTGGTTTGAGTCAAACCTATGTACTGCTTAAATCTCCTTGCGATGCCAATGTGGAGGATAAAATACTTTTTATCGGGCATGTAGGAAGATGCCATTTTATTGGTCTCAAGCTAGAACCGAGTTGCCCATTACCTTCATTTCATCCCGATACCTTTTGGCCTAACTTTGAGAGAAACTACTCATATGATTGGTATGAAAAATACAAGATGAAAATTGAAGAATGGAAAGCTTACTACATAGAGCAAGGCATCCCTCAATGTAACGTATCGGACTATGATAGTGAAGACTTGGATGATGATGTGATTGAAATGCACTCTTACATTGAAGAAGTAGAAACAATGGTCGGGGTTGAAGAAGTTCAATGAATCGAAGAAATGGTCACCGACTTGGGTTAAAATGGATGAAAATGTTTCTTATGGGTAAGATTAGGATTTTTTGGATATTCGGCTCACACGAAATGCAATTTGTGACCCGAATATTGTTTTGCCGAATTTTATTTGTAATCGGGTTATTCAAAAAAAACTTTGTTCTATTCCATTACTTAAATACCCACTTAATCATTCATTGAATCAAAACATTACATAGGTAACCACATATTACATCCCCCTTAGCATAATTATTGAATAATAGCAATTAAACTTACATAAAGAAACTAACTCAAGACACATAACGGGTTACGAGAAAAGTCTCGATGAGATGGTAGTGTTGTTCGTACTTGAAGCCTTCTCTTTTCCATAGTTTCCACTCCTTCACCGTCCTAGACAAAATTTCATCATCGGTGTCATCCTTAAGTCGAGCCAATCTCCCCAAGTGCATAAATCCGTCGACGTTTTGTGTATGATTCTCCATCGCGCATCCAACCCATTTACATCTAGCACAAATTCGGTACATTCTTCGTTGAAGACTTCTTTGACATAAAACCACAATAGTGACCAATTGACTCCAACACAACTTTGTTTTATTTCATCCGGTGTTGGATAGTACAACGTAAGGTATCTACAAAGACAATGATCTTCACGCCACGTAAATGGAACAAAACTTGGTTTCTTTGGTCGAGGGGGAGATAATGGTTTTTGGGATGGAGAGCACTCATAATAGTACTCATGAGCTAATTTCTCATTTAAGTATAGATAACGTCTACGTGGAGGACGTGTCGGAGGAGGAGAACCCGATTGATCGTTCGAACGAGGAGTACGGGTAGAAGATGAAGGAGGTTAAGCCATTTTGAGTCTGAGATGAGAAATATTGGTGTAGGAAACTTTAGAAGAAATCTAAACCTTAATAGAGTAGCCTAAACGGCTCTTTTTTGAATCCCAGCGGCAATTTTTTGAACTCCAACGACTCTTTATTGAACTTTTCAACACAATTCAGCTCCAAACAAAACAAAAAAATAAGCGCCGAATGTGCATTCGGCTATAATGGTGGATGTCAGTTTGGAGCCGAATGTTGCAAGTCATATATGTGTGATATTTTTGGAACCACAGTTGAATATTCGGCTTCACTACCAAAAACAACATACGAGTCGAATGAGTAATCGGCTCTTATTTAGATGAAGCAGTTGTCAGCCGAATTCACATTTGACGGATACGATTTATTTTTTTGGAGCCGAATATTTATTCGGCTGACACGATTTATTTTTAGGGGGGTCGAATATGGTTGATTCCAAAATGTGTGATAATTGCCTTATACATTCGGCCTTTCCCATGATAGTTTTCTAACAGCCGAATATTAAAACATAATTTCATTGCTAAAATAAGTGGTTGCTGATTAGATTCTAGTACTTTGATAGCTACTACAATGCAAAGATGAAAATACAACAATAACAATAATAAGAACAACAAATAATTATTATAATTCCCTAGCTTTCGTTGCTTCCATAGCTTCAAATTCCATTGACCGCCCTTAATCTTTCATAACATTCAACAAATTTGAATACCCTGTGATTGACCTCATAATATCTAGCCCGAGGTAGATTGACCAATTTTTCGTGTGATGCATCTTTCTTATGTACATAGCTCTCATAATTCGGGAAAACTCGGAGATGTATCAGCTAATATGGTTCCATCGACTTCTAATTCCATTTTCATCTCTATCATTCGGATTATTTGTAGCTCTCACGAACACATCAAAAACAAGATTCCAAAACGGCGCTTGCCAAGGTTCGACATCACCCATCAAGCCATTCATTGATGAATGAATGAAAGAATAAGTAATTGCAAGATCTTCTATGTCGGTGTAATTTCTCGCCATGTCGAATTTGTAATTGCAAGAAACTTAGAAAATAAAAGAGATGGAAGAAGGAATCAATTCAAATGTGCAAGAAACTTTAAGAAATGGCCAAACCTTAAATAGAGTAGCTCCAACGGATCTTTTTTGAATTCCATCGGATCTATTTTTGAACTCCAACGACTCCTTTTTGAATTTTTCAACATGATTCGGCTCAAATATGTAATATGAGTGTTTGCCGAATGTACATTCGGCAATATTTTCGTCATGGGTCTGAATATTGAAAGTATAAGGCTAAATGTTTTAGTGGGAGACAGTGAAACATTCGGCTGTAAAGATGATCAACAATTAAAAGTCGAATGTACATTCGCCTCTCACTAATTCCAGTCTGTAGAATCTGAATGTACATTCGGCTTTCACGATAATATGAGTTAGAAGCCGAATGTACATTCGGCTTTCACGATAATATGAGATAGAGGTCGAATGTTACCTGGGTATTTGTTTCTACACTCTTCTTCTATTCAACAACATAAGGTTCATTCACAAGAAAAGCATGAAATTTAGATGAATAACTCATAACAAATACCATAACCACATAACCAAAGCATTGCATAAAAGGTTCAAAGTCTGAGATTGCAAGGCATAGTACAACGATTAAGAGTTTCAAGTTTGTGACTAGATGAAAACAAAGCATACTAACACAAAAGGTAAACAAACATAAAGTTTTCAAGTTTAAAGAGTTAAAAGTTCAAGCTTCATTGTCCACGCCTTCTTTTCGGGCGACCACCATCACTCTCTTCATCATCATCCTCATCACCGCCTCAACTCGCACCTTCTCCCTCATGGCACGACCCTTACTTGCTATTGAGTTACCAGCATATTTTCCAATCAATTGTTCTCATTCATCATGATAGGTACGGAATTCGGCCACACTCACAGCTTTCTTGCACCCCAACTTAGCCTTCATTTTCTTCAACATACCCCTAGACTTTGACAGCTATACACAATTGAAATCAACAACAAAATGCTATCAGTTATACTTGCATGTCATAATATTATTACCAAAAAAAATATAAAACACTTACGAAGAGCTCTTTGGTCTTGTCGAAAGCTGTGGAAGCTTTCTTTTTATCTTTGGTCTTGTTAGCCCCTTCCGTTGCATTATCCATCTCCCTTTGATCATCTACATTCGCCTAGGAATATTGGTTAACGACAAGAGGGTGAGAAATCTGATTGTACCATTCCATGTATCCATCAAGTGTTTCGGTTGGATCGTACATGATGCGCCCAAGATTCTCCACATGAAGATTGTGGGTGTCAAGTGCGTGCCACCAATCGTGTGTTGGTCGAGGTTCATACTTATGAATCCATGAATGTTCAGTGCACTTGGTGTCATTGGTGCCACCACCCTTTGTCCTCAACTTAAACTTCGTTGTCTTCTCATCCGGAATAGTTTGTATGTACCCCAATTGCCTTAAAAACGACGAGGATCATACATGGCATAACCTAAAGGAAGAACAACGGACCATAGTACAACGAAACCGAAAAGCCTCGAGATGGAACTATCGCTGTGAGTTCAGGTTCACGGTTTTCGTAGGGGGTAAATGTGAACTCTTCAGCCCTCATTCTATCTAACCTCTTCCTCAACTCAACCAATAGTTTGCCTTTGTTCTTCTTCTTGTTTTCTATGAAGTTGTATCTCGCCGTGGTAGGCTTGCTATCGTCCCACTCATTCTCATCGACTTTCTTGACCAACTCCAATTTGTCAAGATAATCATAAATCCACCCCTTCATACAATTGAAAACAAATAGCCAACACAAATATAACCATATGCGGATCAAAAAATTACACGGGTCGAGATTTACCTGCAGTAAGTTCCAATTTCCTCCGAGGTTTTTAGTTTCAATCCTAGAGGCCTTTCCAAGTTCGTTGAGTAGGTGACCAAGTGAGGCGGTTCCCCACGCATACTCATCAAGTTTGGTGAGATCCCTCAACAACTGAAGATAGTTTGCACTCATCAAGTTTTCCGTGTTGTCGGGAAAGATGATGGTCCCAAGATGGTACAAGATATAAGCCCCATCGGTATGCTTCACTAGCCGGTCGGATACTTGACTTTGTGATTTCTTCAAAGTTCCTTCAAAGTCTTTCTTCAAATTCGACAACTTAAAAAATCTTATCTTGTTAAATGTAATAGGTCCCCCAAAGTCTTCTTCTTCCACATTTTTCACGGCTCTACAATTTTCGAGCTCAGTTTTCCGAGAATCCCAACCAAGAACTTCATTTGCATACGCATTAATTTGATCCCAGTCAAAATCTTTAAAACCATCATCCACTAGTCTTCCTCTAACCTTGAGCCCTTGGATGTATTTGGGAGCATCGGCTTCTATACCAACCTCACCGAAAGGGAAGTGGAATGTTTCGGTCTCCGATTGAAACCTCTCAACCACGACCGAACATGTTACCATATCATTCTCGGGTATACGATAGTTGATTGCTTCCAATAAAATGAAATCTTTCACAAGAGCCTTTACCCCATCCACTTCTAGGTCAATACTCCATTTGGCAGCTTTTTGTGCTCTAAGTAACCAGACTGCATTTGCGGTATCCTACAACCCATAACAAAAAAAAAAAAAAAAAAAAAGCAAAAACATAATGAAATGAATTGACCATTGTCTCTCGGTTGATAAATGTTAATACCGTAGGCTCTTGGACCCCTCCTAACCACAACAGTCCCTTTTCCATGAGAGAGAGAGAGAAAGAGAGAGATAGAGAAAAAGAGGAAGAGAGAGAAAGATGGAGAGAACCAAAATTGTGAAGTCCCCTTCCAAACACTTTTCCCTTGATATTTATAGAGATCTCTCTCTCCTATTATCCTGACATGTGTCCCACAAACTCTTTATTACAAAAACGCCATTCCTTCATTTTAAAGCTTATCTTGACTTCTTATTTTCCCTTTTTGACTCCTCCTTGGACTCTTTTTTATGGGCTTTGGGGTCTTAGTAGGCTCTTAAGACCTAGCCAAATTATAGGTATCCACTTAGTCCCCTGACTGCTTGGGCAGGCATTCTTGCCTGGTCAGCAGTCACTCATGGATACCTTTGGTGCGCGTTGGTGGTTTCTTCTTACTCTGCTGACTCTATCGCGGCAAGTGCGGTTTTTTGGCATCAAAATTGAATAAAATTATTAGAGCGAGGGCGTCGCGATGTGAGGATGGATGAGGGGGAACAATTGGGAAGAGAAGAGGTGTGCGCGGGTAATGGTTCGACGAGTAAACATAAAAATTTAATCATTCAAGTGCGTACTGGATTCATAGCGGCTGGAGAGAATACCATTGATTTTGAAAGAATAACACGAAGAAGAGGGATAGGCGGTGGATTTTGGTGTAGGCGGCAGTAGGTATATACGAGGAGGTTTGTCTGAGACGGTTGGAAGAGAGACGCATGTATAGTAATGGGCGCGTTTGGATGGTGCGCTCAAAGCTCTTGCGAGAAGATAGGCGAGCTCGGTTTTTTGGTCCAAACTTATAAGTCGTAGCGACTGATGATTTATTTTCTAAATATGAACAGATGCGAGAATAGGGTAAAAAATGCTGTTTTAGCCAAGAAGAATTGTGATTAGCCTAACCACTCCCGAGTTCTATGAGTAAAAGGTTACATTTTGTGAAGATTGGTCGTTATGGCTAGGTGTTAGTACCCAAGTCTTAACTATCTTATGTTTGTATGTGAGAAATAGCGCGTGCATGGCTTTAGAAGCTTATGACTATGGCGCGTTAGTGAGGTAGTTGACAATTTGGAGCTCAACTCGTATAGAGTTTATCCTACGAGGCGCAATTTTCGCCGCGTTTCAATGGTGCGCTAGAGGCCTTTGCGACCAAATGAGCGAGCTCAGCATTCTGCTAGAACTCGGCATATGACAAGGGGTAGTGATTGATGACTCTTGATTCAATTTTGTTCTTACGAGATGGTCTGATGCGAGGATTGATTGTTTTAATCAATTATGATATATCTTTATGTGACCGCTTGATACTATGCCCTGCGTTAGTTGGAGAGACGCACGAGTGAAAATTTGTGTTTTTATGGTAATCTGCTATTGTGCACGGGGGTTAGTCCCCAAGTATTCATTTCGTGTTTATATAGCTTAGACGCGCTAAAGAGGTAACTGGCGGAATCTGCTATTGTGCACGGGGATTAGTCCCCAAGTATTCATTTTGTGTTTATATAGCTTAGACACGCCAAAGAGGTAACTGGCGGTTTTGGGTTCGACTTATTATCTATGTGTGTTGTTTAGGCATTCTTTGTTGGGGTCAGGGTGTAAATAAGTTAACCTTTGAGGGAAACCGGCGATGTATTAGGGTTATCAACCCATTAGTCCCCTGATTGTTGAGGAGGCGCCGTCTCTTCAACAATCATACTAGTTGATAACTACTTGAGGCAGGAGGGTGTCGTGTGAGTATGAGCACTTATCACGAGTTCGAATATGAATAGAAGGTAGAAGAAGTATTTCGTACAAAATAAAGAGAGGTGACAAATGAATACCTCGCGTTTGACAATCCGAAACGGTGTGTTCGAGTCCCTGTTCCGCTTATGAGGTGGATTCTTTGATAGGCGGTTTTCCATGTGTAGCGAGAATATTTTCTTTCATAGTATAGTCCCTGAGTGCAACGACGTATGGTATGCTACCATTCTGTTTGTGTATTTGAGCGCCCTTGGTGGAACATGGTGGACATCTCTCCGAGTGATCTTTGGAAAGTCCCCGATGTGTTTGGGCGAGATTTTCCGTGTGATGGACTGTATTTTTGGCAGGCACTGATGCACTAATTGTAGAGTAAGAATCCTTTGAGTTCAACCGAGATCATTTTCAAACATTTTTTCAAAAATCTTTTATTGGTAGGGCGCAGATTGATAGTGTAATAGTGAGACTATGGAATTGATTCGTCGTGCAGGCGCGAATTCGTATTTACGAGGCAAGGCGCGTCATCGCTATAATGAGCTCGTGCAACAACTTTCCAAAGAAGAGGATTATGTGGAGTATGCACGGGATTCTGTTGATTTTGTCACACAGCGCTTTGCTGAATGTGAAGCCGAGCTAGTTAAGCTGGCTAATGTTTAATATATACTGTAATGCTCTTTACTATTGTGAGAGCGCTCTCTTCTGTAGTTGACTGATTTTCTTTTTATCGTAGAAAGTAACTCTTGTTTGTGCGCCTTGTGGGCTAATGTTATTGATGTGTTTTGTGTTTAGACTAGTAAAATCGTGGACAGACAGCGTGTTCAATGCGCTCCTTACTGGTAGGGCGCGTGTTAGGCGACCCTCCGAGCACGTTCTGATAGTTTAATAGATAAGGTAGATTAATCAGTTGGTATAACGCCCCGAGCGTATTCCAATAATGTGTTGCATAATCTTCCCTGATATGCGGCTCTGAGGCTATTTAAAGGCGCGTAGGCCTATGATAAAATTGATTTGGTTTTGCATAAATGAGACGCGTCAAGGCGTTTTTATATATACATAATTTTGTTTTGCTGGTAGGGCGCGTGTTAGGCGACCCTCCGAGCATGTTCCGATAGTT
>JAJJMA010157714.1:0-20003 GCA_023529015.1 Papaver nudicaule | reverse complement strand
CCGAATTAAAGCAACGTCTATAAGCGTTGCGAATACGGCGTTACAAATTTTTGGCAACGTCTAATATGCTTTAATTATTTAAAGCAACGTTTGTTACGTTGCTTCTTCCGTTGCTCTTTTTTATTTAAAGCAACGGAAGTAACGTTGCAAATGAAGTAACGTCTATAAACGTTGCGGAATTTATAATTAAAATAATAAAAAATATATTACAAAATTTTGTATATTCTATATTGTATTAAAAAATATATTACAAAATACGTATTATAAAATTTGTATCTATATTTTCCGTATTCTAGTATTACATTTACAAATGATCCTTTATTTACAATCAACCAAACAAAAACACAAAAGACTCATCTCTGAATTTACCTGTATAGTATAAAATTGCACTGCATAGTTTCTTTCATGAAACTGAAGTCCCCTATTAAGTGAAGGTAGAAAGCCAACCTGAAGATTGCGCCACTGCATATTCTTCCATCTCACTGGATCCAAATCATTTATACCAGTAATTGTGCCCATGTATCTACGTACCCCGGACTCCTCAGTCTCATTTGTAGTCTCAAACAAATGAGAATTAAAAGACTAACCTTAGCTTCTTCATCCTTGATTGAGTGGAGACAGAAACGGCCCTTGGTGTCATACAAGAGACGGACGTTCTCATTTGTCTTTGGAATTGATACGACATCTGCATGGTTGACGAAGAAGCAAAATCAGGATTTACATGCTTATAAGCCCAAATATACAAGTGAAGATTACTGACAAAAAGTTGGCAGACATACAGGGATATCAAGCAAATTACAAGGAACACATAAATGAACAAATAAAATCTCCAAGTTGCAGGATCATCTCCTAAAGAGGTGTACATTTTTGATACCCATCAAAATGTTGAAGGTGCAACTAGGTCAAGAACATCCTTTATAGGGTATATTCTCAAAGTTCAAATTTCCTAGATTTAAAGAAAATCACTAAACAACGAAGCCATCCACTATCCGTCAAATCCATACAAGATATTTCTCTATGGAAACGTATCAGGAATCTTTAGCCCAGAAATGAATAATTCAAATAAAATTTCAGCATCCAAGATGCAGGAATATCTCCTAAAGAGGTGCACATTTTAATACCCATCAAAATGTTGATGGTAGAAGAAGGTTAAGAAAATCACTAAACAAAGAGGCCATCCACTGACATCCGTCGAATGCATACAAGAAAATCTATGGAAAAATTTAGGAAACAGACAGTATATTGTATACACATACCCCATAAATCCAAATAGGTTTTATCAGTTCGCACTTTTCCATCAACAAGAATGTGCCTTTGCATCAAAATAGCGATAACCTCACAGTAGGTAAGGGCATACTTCAACCTGTTTCACAGGATAAGTATCAAAGGAAGACATTCCCTAGACTTGTGAGGTCCAGAAGATGGCTTGGGGGCCTACATAACAAACTCTTTGTAGGTTAGATACTTAAAAACAAGCATGTGCCATAAATTCAAATAAAATAAAGATTCTATACTTACAAAAGCACCACCAAGTTTATCAAGCATCCAATGCTTAGGGCATTAAGCCTCTTCAAATGCTGCTTCAATCCCCTCGCCTAAAACCAAATAAACCATTTCAATATAATCAGATGGATATATCATAAACCATAATTAAAGATTTCAGAACCAGATTCCAGGTAAATCATAACAATTTCTCATAAAGAACCCAACAAATCCTGCTACAAACACCATGTTAAATCATAAATATACAAAGTCATTCATTGAAGGCATGCTCATTCAACCTTTGTATATCAGAATCTCAAAGTACACCAAAAGGAAAAAAAAATCTCAGCATTACACTGAACTGTACAATCCCAAACACCTTTTCACTGGAGTGGAACATGGTCACCAATCAATTATCAATAAGAAAATGAAGACATAACATATCAACTTAAGACGGAATGCCAGCGACATCCAAACTTTTGGTCCTTAAACACACTAAAAGAAAGATAACATATACCAAAAATTTGAGGAACAATGCAAAGCTTTATATATGATGAAAGGCCAGCTTACCGGTATGGAAATAACAATCATTAGATCCATCAAATAGGGATAAGACGACCATCTCATCAGCTGCCGAGTATGAATGAACAATATCTAAGAAGACTAACATCCAAGACATGTAATAGGAACAGAAAAACCTGTCAGATTTAGAAATGACTGTAAAGCAAGGTTTGAAAATAAATTATATGATGGACTAGCTTATGGAAGAACACAACCATGTGCTTCATCAACCAGACGCTTGAAGTCATCAGGAGTACCAAATCGGCTGCTAACGGCAAACAAATTGGTCACCTGCATCAAAAAAAAGATAAGAGACAATTGGGCCTTTGAATGACGCATGAAACATGAGAAGACATCAAAACTAGGGACAGCTAACTAATCCAAGATTTCAAATCAATGGAGACAACATCAGGAAATTTTGTTTAAAAACCCTAACATATAAAATCAAAACCTGAACTACAAGAAAAAAAAATCAAATCTTTACCTAAATACACTTGTTTCCCACAATCCCTGTTAATTAAAAATCACCACAACATTACAATCCAAATCAGTTATAAAGTTAGTTAATCATCATAATTACAAAACAAATGAAGAAGAACTGGAGATCTAAAATCAAATCAGAGCTGTTGAGCCTTGATAAATCATCTAACATCAAAACTGGAGATTTGATAACTGAAAGACAAATGGTTGACACTTCCATAGATGCATACCTACGTTACTCAATCCGAGTTGGAAAACACATCTGAAACACGAAAACATTTATATTTACGTCAATCAAGCAAAACCCAGAAAGAAAAAACCAGAAATTGAATTAGAGATTGATACCTAGAGAACTCAGCAAAGCGTAACTACAAATAAAACCCTAACCTAATTAAAAATCTGATGAAATACAATAGAAATTAAAGAAATCAGACGCAATAGAGGAAACCCTAACCAAAAGATTGCTTTACCTGAGTTTCTGAATACTATAGAAATTAAAGAGAATTTTTTTTAGATCTGTCTGTAAGAAATCGAGAGAGACAGAGAGAGAGAAGGGGGAGGGGCGAAAAGATAAGATTCACGATAGAGAATAGAGATAAAATGAAATATAAATGATGAAAATAAAATTTTCGGTAAAAAGACAAATTAGCCCCTGTGTATGCAACGGTAGTCAACGTTGCTTAATTAATATAATAAAAAACTATTTGGAGCAACGTTTTTAACGGTGCGCAACGTTAATAGACGTTGTTCAGGGCGCAACGTTAATAGACGTTGCAGATGCGAAAAATAAAACGTTGGGAATCAGGCCTCTTGGCGTAGTGTACCCTGTATGAATCAGTAAAACAAGATATGAAAAACGCCGGATAGTAACTATTACACCATTAACTTGATAGGAAGATTGGGTTTTCAGTGAGTAATCAAATAAAACCTCTTATGAGTAGTATTAAGATGGAAATGGGTTTACTCAAAAGACCCATACTTCAATCTTCTATTCAAACCGTAACCATTGTGTTTGTGTAAGTGAGTTGCTCACACCAACCACAAGAGCAGAAAAAACAAAACTATGATAAGCTTGATATAAGAACAAGTTTGATATGTGATGAACTTAAGAAACAAGAGAAAAGGGGTTTCGTGCCAGAATGAAACTTGATGCAAGTCGCCATATCTTCTTTTAAGCTTCAGTTCCATACGTACGCAATGTTAGTTTATTAGGTTTTCCTTTAGCCCATTTGAAAACAGTGAAATGAACTTTCTCACAGCCAATGCTTCAGATCTTGATTTCCTTTAAGACAATAATGAACAAGACAATTATGAACAAGATGTGTGAATATGTTATGTATGCCATCCCTGCTGATCTCTAGAATGGAAAGAGACTAGTACTCATAAAGAGCATGATCCTCTTCTTTTCAATCTTGATAAGAAAGAGCTGAAAGTAAAACAGAGGTAGACTTTTCGATAGGAGACAAGAAATTAAAACTAACTCCATTTCATTTCGCATAACACTAGGAATACAGTAGTAGTAATTAAAACTCTTAAAATAAAAGCAACAACATTAGTGATCCCCATTTCATTTCATTTCAATATTTCATCATAAACTTAAAACAACAACATTAGTGATCTCCTATTTGTTGAACTCCAAATGCTCCACCTGCAGCTAGCCCTCTTGCAGTTCCCTTCTTTTTCTTCTTCTTCTTCTTAGATTTTTCAACATTCTCATGATTTGGATTGGTGTGAGGTCTGTTCACACGAGTTGAGGAAGGATCATGCTGCGGATTCTTAACACTGTCTCTCTTCACAATTGTTTTCGTTCCTCCTGGCATACTGATCAATGATGAAACGGACAACTTCTCCACTTCTACTATTCTTCCTTTTTTTTTCTTCTGGTTTTGATGGATTTTTTCTATCCAATCTTCTTCATTATATATAGGAATCCAAGGATTTTTAGCCGTTGGATGGGTTAGGTACGCATTTACTCCTCCACTTGTATTATTACTCTGTTCTGAGGTTCGTTCACACGAGTTCAGGAAGGATCATACTGCGGATCCTTAACACTGTCTTGCTTCATAATTTTTTTCGTTCCTCCAGGCATACTGATCAATGATGAAACGAACAACTTCTCTACTTCTATTATTCTTCCTTTTTTTTTCTTCTGGTTTTGATGGATTTTTTTCTATCCAGTCTTCTTTATATGGGTCCGAATCGTCTGTGCCAAAATGTTGGTGTACCCTCTGTGCCCGCTAATGCCGTTGTGACATTTGTCTTCCCGTTTCAGGACTAATAAATCTTATATACTCTTCCTATATTTAATCTTTACCAAATACGGGAAATAATGAGAACCACCTTCTTCTTAATTCTTAATTTCCGTTCTTCTTCGAACAATCTACAGTTTTTGAAGGTTTGTATTTTTTCTGGTCCTTTTTGAAGTTAATGGCAAGTTGGCAACATAGATTAAGATAATCCATGAACAGTTTGATTTGGGATTTTAAGATGATCACCACAGTTGGGAAGAAAATCAATTATTCTTTTCCGATTAGACAAGAATTACACCTGTGTCGATATCAAATGAAGAGCCACCCATTTGAAGATCATAAACTAGAGAATCACACAAGAACGCTTCATTAAAATATCCTCAAGAATTGATAAGACCTTCTGATTAAAGGGAAAAACAAACCAGCGATAAGTAGTTAAAAAATAAAAAAATTCTCTTATATAAATATTTGATTAATTTTCAATTTGATGATATTTTTTTAAAGGAGCTACATAGCAGATGCATTTCATGGAACGGAAAAGTCTTATTCAGTTTCCATGTTTGATGAGGATTAAATATAGAAGGAGTATATAAGGTTTATTAGGCTTCAAACGAAAAGACAAATGTCACAATGCCATTCGCGGGCACAGAGGGTACACCGACATTTTGGCACAGACGATACGGACCGTCTTTGTATATAGAAATCCAAGGATTTTTAGCCGTTGGATGGGTTAGTACCGAATTTACTCCTCCACTTGTATTATTACTCTGTTGTGTCCCCAACGATGAATTTCTTTTTTTTTTTTTTTTTTGTTGCTTGTTCATTGTTTCATTAGGTGCAATTCTTTTTTGGTAAGACTCTTGAAATGTGTTGTATATTTATTTAGAATTTGGTCTTACATCCTGCTCTGTGTTTCAAATCATATATGCTCATAGAAAAAATTTTGAGCTTGAAATATCTGGCCAGCTCATATTTTTCTACGACTAGGTATTATGGCCTATGACCAGGAATAATGTAAGAAATTCAAAAGAGTTATGACTATGTCTTAGGCTGTTCACTGTGGATGAGAGAGAAATCATCCCCACAGGGTTTCTCCAGCGCCCCTCCCGGACGCCTGTTTTCTATGGAGGAACCCTTGGAGCGAGGGAAGCTATCTCGCTCAGCGAGGAAAGCTATCTCGCTTCACCTGAGCGAGGAAAGCTATCTCGCTTGACCGGTCAAAGAAAGTCAAAATTAAAATGAAAACCAAAACCTGCAAAATCCACCAAATTCTTTTAGTTTCTTTTGGTTCATTCACTCATCACCATATTCACAGCTCAAAGAGAGAGGGAGATTGAGAGAAGAGCTTCACAATCACAAGTTAGAGAAAAAGATCATAGACAAACAAGAGAATCAATTAATGGAAGGAAATACAGCCACAACAACAATCTCAATTGAGAGCTTCTCATACAGATGGTTAGTAAACTTAAAATCAACACTTGAAAGCTTAGATGATCATTCAGCATCATCTGATATTGAAGCTGCAGCATTTATAGTAATGGATCCTGAAAACACTCCATCTAAAAGATTCTTAGCAGAAAACAACCTTGATTTCAATTTCCCAACTACTCCATCGTCAAACCCTTACAACACCAACAATTTCAGTCTTGTTCATGCTGAAGAATTATTCTCTAATGGAACTTTTCTTATCCCAACTAGTACTACCACTTTGTTTTCAGCAAAAAAGATTGAAAAAAATTCTTCAAATTCTTATTGGGTTGTTCCATACTATCACCATTCAACTCATCTCCTGGACTTTCTCTTGCTCTTGTAATATACTTGACTTTGCTTTCTTCTTCATTGTTTGTGTTTGGGTTTTTGGAATGTTTTACTGATCTGTGTTTGTTTTTGTGTGTTTGCAGCAAACTAATAATATGGATGGACATGGAGGAGATAGGTTTGGGGAGAATCTAGATGGTGTTGGAGGAGGTGGTGGTGGTCTAGTGGGTGGTGGAAGATTAGTAGGAGGTAGAGAATTAGATGAATATGAGAGTAGATCTGGTAGTGATAATATGGATGGTGCTAATTCTGATGATCAACCATTGTGTTTGCCTCACTGTTTTTTTTTTGTTCTAACCGCGAAAATGGTCAGGCGAAATCCTTAAACTCTTTGATTTTTGGCTTCTTTGCAGTAAAAGATCAAACTGAAAGCGAGGAAAGCTATCTCGCTAAAGTGCAAGCGAGGAAAGCTTCCTCGCTTTATGAGCGATACAGCCTTCCTCGCTTTCCTTCCAGTTCCGGGAGGCACACTGCGCTTTCGCAGTGGGCGTGAGGGAAGAGGAGAGAGAGGGGAGTATAGGCGATGGAAATCTGTCGCTTTCATCCCAAACTTTAATCCATAGTGAACAGCCTTATATCTTTCGAATGAGAATATTGTGTTTCATATACAAACAACTTACTAAATTAGGCTAGGGATTCAACTATACTTAGCCGTAGAAACAAAATTAAAAGTAGTATTTTTTTCTTTCTAAAATTGTTAATTTTCTTATTGTCACTAACTAGTAACTAATCATTACACTAATTAAAATTATAATCAACAATTAACACTAAATTAGTTAGCTAATCTTTATACTAAATTAAGAAAATGGAAGATTAGTCAAATGTGATAAGGTGTTTTTGGATGTTTACTTCGTAACATCTCTATTTTGCTTATTATTATAGGGAAGATTAATTAAACGCCCCTAAAAATTCACCCCTCCACAATCACTCCTCTCTACTTTTATAATCACCCCTTCTTGTTTTTTAAGCTTATAACATTACTATAATACCCTCACTATAAGTGTACCCAATTAATATTCATTAATTCAGTTTTTTTTCAGCCTCCACCGTCAACACAACCTCCACCACCACAAACACAACCTCCGCCACCAAAACCACCACCGAATTACCTTCTACCACCACCTC
Source organism: Papaver nudicaule (assembly GCA_023529015.1). NCBI lineage: Eukaryota > Viridiplantae > Streptophyta > Magnoliopsida > Ranunculales > Papaveraceae > Papaver > Papaver nudicaule. Next base: position 12,288 of record JAJJMA010157714.1, on the reverse strand, counting down.
AACCACCACCACCACCTCACCACCACTACCACCACCACTACCACCATCATCTCATCGCTGCCACCACGACACCACAATCATCTCTGCCACCACCAATGCGCCATCGTCATTTCCATTGCCACCACCAACACAACCTCCACCACCACAACCACCCCAACCACCTTTTACAACCACCTCCGCCACCACCATCTCATTGCCACCGCCACTTCCGCACTACCAACACCTCCCACCACCACCACTACCACCATTATACCGCCGCCACCACCACCATTATACCGCCGCCACCACCACCAAACCATCTCCGCCACCACTTCCACCACCAGTAAAAACTTAGTGTCAAGTTGGCAACTTGACACAAAACAGATGTAAAGTTGGCAACTTGAAACAAAGTGCAGTGTAAAGTCGGCAACTTTACACAAAAAGTTGCTAGACAGGAGAATTCCTAGACTTTGATTTTGTGTAAAGTTGCCAACTTTACACAAAGTACAGTGTAAAGTCGGCAACTTTACACAAAAAGTTGCTAGAGAGGAGAATTCCTAGACTGTGATTTTGTGTAAAGTTGGCAACTTTACACAAAGTGCAGTGTAAAGTTGGCAACTTTACACAAAAAGTTGCTAGACATGAGAATTCTTAGACTGTGATTTTGTGTAAAGTTGGCAACTTTACACAAAGTGCAGTGTAAAGTTGGCAACTTTACACAAAAATCTGGTGTTAAATTGACAACTTGATACGAACGAGTGAACCCGGCGTGAGTCGAACACACATCCTCTGACATAGAGTCAGTTGTGCTACCATTGCACCACAGATTCGTCTTGAGGAATGCTCCACCATGCACACTACAGTTTGCTCGAGACTTAAAAACACCACAACTGAAGCACTCAAAAGAAAGAAACCATTTTCTGCTGGTTACATCTCTTACTTTCTGGTCACAAGTCACATCTTGAGAGTCAAAATGCTATATATAACCAGAATAAGTTCCTAGTCAAGGTTATTCAGAATATACTCGTCGGAGAAGCTTGAAAATTACAATCACTACCTGATCCACCATTATATTGAACAAGTGCACATGAAATGAAGTCAAGCCTTGAGAGGAAGCTAGCAAATTACATTATTAAATCCCTAATAGACTAACATAATATCCGCCAGCACACAGCCACAAAACAAGCCAAAATTTTTTTAGACAGTTCTGTTTTACTGGACATAATGCTAAAGAAGCCAGATACTTAGTTCCAACAGTCAACATTATTAAAGTGGTCCACTGTATCAAATAGCAAACATCCTGAGTTTAAGGATTGTGCACCTATAATATCGAACTGATTGCAGTAAGTCCCTAGAAAAACCAATCACATGAAAGAACGGCAATAAACCATTAACACACAGAATACAATTTGCCAACGAGTAAAATTCTAGATGACAGTATTATACCACACTATATCATATAACACCTCTGGCTTTTTACATCTTTCCTTGGTAATAAAACAAACATTCAATGCTCAAGTAAATTCAAAATTCATACATGTTATAACTGGCTAACCATACACCAGACTTAACTTAGCACTTGAAAACAGAAAAGAACAGCAACTGCTCACAAATGTCAATCCCCACATTTCTGTTTTCGAATCTAACAGAACTATTACTTGATACAGCCTATGTTCATACTAATGAAAATTTATGGTGTAATCCCTTCATGCTCAGACAAAATTGATCAAAGCTGATATATTTGTGGAAATTTCAACTATTTTATAGATCAACATAATTATAGAATCAAAATGATTGGTTCAAGAGACTAACCTTTTGAATAAAAGGTTGAAGATTTTGGACAATGGAATGGATGTAATCTCTAAGTTGGGGATGCCGTGATTTCTGAACCACAACATTCATATAACGACATCTCTCAAAAGCACCTGCAAGAAAACAGATACTGGTCAACAAACACCAACTCCTCGCACATTTTAATCTCCTCATCGATCAACACATCACCAACCCTACCTTTCAAATTAGGAAGCCGCAAAGGCATGAACACAAACCCACCAATACTACTCTTCTTCCTCATTTCCTTCAAAGTCATGAACATATCACCACTAACCAACGCCAAATGCTGCAACCCTTCTCCTTCATTATGCCCCAATTACGTCTGTATCTGACTCTTCCTCTTCGTACCATACACTGGTTCATTCATCGGCAACAACACCATTTCATTATTACTAGCCAAAACAGCTGAATTCAATCCAGACTCCGCCGTACCCACATCCTCAGCTCTAAATTCAGCAAATTCATGAAACCCAGTAAATGATTTCACATACGCAACCGAGTCTGCCAAATTCCACACATTACCCACAGCATGATCCAATCTTTTCAACCCAAAATCCAAACCCCTAAATGACGAAATCTCGTCCATTATCTCAAACCCAGGCAACAAAACATAATCAGAATCATTAAGATTTTCCTTAAAACTCACATAACGCAAGACATCACCATACATCTTAACCTCACTAATAAAAACCTCATTCCCAATCTCCACAGGACTTGCAGAAGCCATACCCCCATTCTCTACACTCACATTAAACGCCTCCACAACATCTTTAACTTCAAGACCAATCGCTCTAACTCCAAACCCATGTCACCACCAACACCTCTGCTCTGCTACAACATCATCCACCACCACCACAACAACAACAATATCAATTTTGCGACAATTAGCCCCCCACCTCCACAGCTGGAAACACAACAAATCACCACCATCACTTCCACTACGACATCATCCAACCCCAACACAACAACAACAGCAAGAGAAAAAAAACAAAATAGAGATTTCTAGGGTTTTTTATACTAACCCGATCAGCCGCTCTCTCCTCACATGAATTCCTCGGATGTTGATTCTCTATGTCAAATTGAAAATCGAGTGATTATTGAAACGAAACTCTCAAACAAAACGAGTAAAACTGAATCTCTCGATCATGATGTTGGTCGTCTTCAACGGTTAGACCAAACGAGATGTAGAATAAAATAATAATAAAATTTGTTTATGATTTTGCTAATGATATAAACAAAATCTGTAATCATATTGCAGAGGTTGTGGTGGTGGTGGAGGCGGCGACGGAGGAGGTTTAAATGGATCAGATGATGGTGATGATGGTGGTGGCGACGACATCTGAAAGCGGAGGAGATGGAGAAGAGAAAGAGAAATTTCAGATCTGGATTCGTCCAAACTGAAATACTAAAGTTTTTTCTTTTACCTTAATATTATATATGGGTATTTCTGGAATTATAAAAAAAAATCAATTTCGGTGAATTTAAAATTTAACCCTACAAGGTTAATTGCGAAGACCCATCAAAATGGAGGGTGATTATAACATTTCCTCTATTATTATAAGAGCAAGTACTACGGTTCCAAAAAAGTAGCAAAAATATTCACAATTTGGCCAAGATATAGAGAGGAAAAAAAATCAAATACTATAGTATGTGGCTAGAAGTAAGCGGTTACTCAGTAACCGACAAAATATGAGGAGCGACTACTGAGTAGCCGCTTGATCTCGATATATGATATAAAACCCTAAAATCCCGAAATATCGGTTTAAGTTAGGGTTTCCAAAATAAGCGAAAAACTATTTTAAGCGGCTACTTAGTAACCGCAGCAGCTACTTAGTAACCGCAGCGGCCTTTCAGTCTAAAATACAGCTACTCAGTAACCGATAGCAAAGCCATATCTATACGGGGTAGGTATCTATGCCCAAGTACATGTCTAGACTTTTTTACTGCAGTGTGGAAAGTTTCTTCACTTTTTTTTTTTAACTTTTTGCTACTTTTTGGCCATCATAGTGCTTGCTTTTAAAATCAGCTGCCCCTAAAACAGGATTGTTAGCAATACTTGGTGCGCCTCTTGCCGCACCAGGTTTAGCAGGCCCACGTTAAAACTCCAGCCCGTTACATCCTCTAAGCTCCTTCAAGTGATTTTCTTTCCCGCAAAAACACAGAGAAGCAACAAAAAAAAAAAATCTACAATCGCTCAGGAAAGGAATGGAGAGCACAGTTACTCTCATACTAGAAACCCTAACTCGCAAAGGATAGTGTTTCAGAAACATTGAAGAAATTAGATCTCAAATCCATAATCATATCTCCACAGTAAACAATGATAATAGGGTTTCTGCTGATTCAATCGAATCAGACCTTCTTTTAAACATGGATTTAAAAATTATTGGTGGTAAATCTCTAACAGATGACGAAACAGTTCCTATCTTCATGGCCCTAAAGTCTTACAGGTAAATTTTCTTCTTTCAACATCATTTAGTTTCATTAATTTCCACATTGAGTCTTTTTAGGTTAATTTGGGGTTTAAATTTGTTTTTGTAATGTTTACAGATTGTTTCACTAAGAGATATCTATCAGAGTAATATTGAAGCTTCTTCAAGAACTTCAGGAACTAAGCGTCTTCTTCGATTAGGTCTTACTGATGGATACTCACAAATTGTTGGTATTGAGTAAAGTACCTTCAATACATGGTGATATAGTTCCTGGAACCAAGGTACTGTTGCTGCTTTTAATTTAGCATGTTAAAAGTTGTCAAATGGTGTTTGATTGAACTTGTTGATCTATTGGTAAGTTAATCGCATATTCATAGTACTGGTATATTATATAAAACCTGATATAGAGACCCTTTTTCGTTAGTACATGTATCCCCCGGTTGGAGTAACATAGGAGAGGGTAAGTGTTTCATACCTGATGGGGTTAACCACAGTAATTGCACCCACAACATCATCAGGTTTACTCAAGAGTTTGATACATGCTAAACCTTTACAATAACCTACTAGTTTGTATATATCTCCAGTTTTAGACGAGTGAGATATGTAGGATAAAGATGATTATCATCATTATCCTTCTCTTCTAAACTTAAAAAGTAAGCATTATCGATATCACCCCTAAATACAGTTAGGAGATTAAAGATTAGACTTAACTTATTTTTGTTTTAAACAGCAATCGTGTATCGTTATAAGTTGAATTGTACCATAACCTACTCACAAACTGCATCTGGCTTGAGTTCGAGCTTGTAATCTCGTCAAAATGTTTTCAGTCCACAATTCCTTTGGAAGACTTTTGCTATTGATTTTTTCCTCCAGCCATTCCATCCTTCCTGTTCTGCTCTTTTTCATCTCTTTTGTTTAATTAGAAAAATGGCTTTTCTCCGTACAAGGTTCGTTTGTTATACTTAATTCTTTCTACTACTAGAAAAAAACGCTGTTTTTGTTTCATTTTCATCTTCCTTGTTACAGTGTGCAATTGTTTTCTCAAGTCACACCATTTATGTCCCTTTGTTATATGAAATCTGAGAAACACAAAATTGAAAAAAGTTATAAAAATGCTTTAGATTTTTCAGAATTATCTTATTCATTAACAGGATACTATTAGACATTTGAAAGAGATAGTAGTAGTTTTGGTTCACATACAAGTAGAATAATAAGTAGCTCATACTCCGTAATTGAGAACTTAAAATGTAATGTCACGAGATTATGGAGAGCTTGTTAGGTAAAATTAGGAATAGGATAGTATTTTCACTGCGTGGGTATCTCTTGGCAGCTGTTAGTCTTATTGCTGAGAAAGAAAGAAACGAGAAGAGATATGTAAACTTGTCAGACGTATATGGCTTTCCAGAACATAAATCCACTTCACGCAGTGACAGACCTCACATAGCCATGTAAAGAGACAAATTGAGGCTATGGACCCACCAACGTGTGTATGTGCAATGAGATCTGTCCCACATTGTTTTCTTTATCTCATGCTTACACCAACAACTTCAATGAGACTATGAGAAGAACCATAAAATAAAAATGACAAAGTGCTTGTAGGTCTTGATGGATTTGAATATATGATTTTGGTGTTTCGGCGATTTTTTGAGATGTTTATGTAGCACCTTTAGGTTATAGACTGCATGGTGGTGTTTAGGCAACTTATCCAGTGGTTCTAGTTACCACATGTAGTTATCCCTTCGGGGACCTTCAATAAGCTTGGAATTGATACATTACTACATGTAGGTTAGTTTGATGTCATGTTTTACTGACCTACTTGTAAAAAAAACAAGAAGTTTATTACAGCTTCGAGCAAAACTTAGTTGCTTGTTATTCGGTTGTATTTTTAGGTTGGTCTGGAAAATAAAGTAGTGATAAACAGCGGAACATTATGTTTGAATCCGAAAGCGGTAACTATATTAAGTGGTGTTGTTCAATCCCTGTATGAAGAATGGGATATGAGTCAGAAATACTCAGGTTTTTCCCGTTCATCCATATAGCAGTCTCAGAAAAATGGTGATGAAGGTCCTCCGGTATTTGAGAAGTTGCAAATTGGATCACACCCACATCAATTATCTCAATACCGCCATTCATTTGGTGAGTAGTCAAGCTTTCTTAGATTACTCTCTAAAAATCCCTTCTCTCTCTCAATCTGATTTTCTGAAGTTTTTCTGGTATTATATGGTTGAAAGTACAAAACCCTATTCTGTTCTTCGGGACAGCAGTAAATCAGAATGCTCCCTCCTTCTGACAATGTTTTTGGAAATTTTTTTTGAAAAATAAATTTGTTAGTTTTTTTTTGGTTGGATGTTTGATTATTTGGTTGTACAGTATTGTAAAGTTATTTTGTTTTTAATTTTCTTTTGGCCGTGTTAGGGCAATGAATAAGATTTTTGAAAGTTTTGCCTCTGATTTATTGGTAGTGTCTACGTGAGTCTATCGATCTTTGTTTTCTGGATTTCTCAGAGATAATGATTGTGTTGGTAATGGATAAAAAAATGGAGAAAAACAATGAAGATTTATGGGTTTGTTAGAAGTGTTGATCTATTTCTGATACAGTTTCTGCACGATTCCTTGAAAAAACGTGGGTTTGGACTCATGTTTGATTTCTGGATTTGATTTGGTGTTTATATAATACTGAATAGATTCTTTCCTGGTTGCAGACCCATAATTGTAGAAATGAAGTTGGCTTTGTATTCTAACCTAGAGAACTAAGCATATGCTACTAAACTAAACATCGATTGCAGGATAAAAACTTAATTATCTGGTGTGGTTGAATCTCTGATGGCAAGATTTTCATATAGGCCAAGTAAGGATATTGATATGTGCAAAAGAAATCTTATAAATCTGAGAAATGCAACTTCAGTAACGAAACGTAGGAATATGATGAATAGCAAAACATTCAATTGAAGATAAAGTTTTGGACTAAACAGGGCTCTTTTTTCTTTTATTGTTAGGAAGGTCATGCTTGAAAAATTTGCAATGTGGTCAAGACTTACTTGTCTTAGATACTTTATGCTACAAATTCGATTGAGTTTGAATTTTGATAGCTTGGTTATCCAATTTTTATTTGTGACAGTTTCTTAGATGAGATTGCTATTATTGTATTGGTTGTGTTTTCATGCTGTCTAATTTCAGTGAATAAAATTTAGCATTTGCTTGCTGTTATCAGTACTTATACTAATATACACTCCAACTTAATATGGATGTTCATCTGCAGGTTTTAGCTCTCGTAACTGTTGTCTGAGTTTGAAGCCTTTGGCTGTTTATTCTCGGTCATTCAGATATGGTAAAAGAAAACATGCTTCCTTCTATCTTGGAGGAATGTACTACCCAAATGACAAAATCTCGAGCTGCAGGCTGCAGCCAGTCGTGCATCTAGTGTGATGCTTCCCCCTAAAGTACCCACAAAACAGGAAATGAAGAAAGCAACTGGTAACTCACCTGCTTCAGATGAGAGCAACACGACAGCTGGTTCAAGTTGTCAAATAAAAGGAGCGCAGTGTTTAAGGATTCTACTAATGCCTTGTGTGATACTTCTTACAGGAACTGCATCCATGCATCCAAATTCCAGGTTAGCTCACTGCATTTTAGAGCGATTGACTTTAACTTTTTGGATAGAATGTAGAATTGGGTAGATGTATCAGAACCTTATGAAATGAAGTAGATAAGGAGCCCTTTGACTTTTCATGCTTATTTGCTTGAATTTTGGGACCTTCATTTGTACTGTTTGAGTAGAAGTTTTTATTATGTTTTGCTAATGAATCTGATTTCTGTTATGTTATCCCTACTGTTTGTCAGACTAAGACCAAAATTCAGGCTAGACGAGTTCCTGCTCCTGGCGTTTCTTTAAAAGTGTTGCAAGATCAAGAGGATTCAAGAAAAGACATGGTGCTCAAGAAGAAACAGCAAAATCTGGCTTTAATGCACAAGGAAGTATGTTTTCGCAGGAATCTGAATAAAGTGAAGAAATGCAGCAAAGTATAGAGTGACATAAGAGGGTGCAATCTAGCTGATATTCGTCTTGAAGAACAGATATCTTAAAAACCGTTACAACAACATACTACTCCCTGCATGAAAGGTTTGATTTCATATCTAATTTGTAGTGGGAAAAAGTCATTTTGGAATGTTAATTTTCTAGTGGTGTTGTACAAGTGTTTGATTGAATAATATAAATGCAGAACAAAGCTGACGAGATTTCTGCCCCTCGTTTTGAAGAATTCTGCTTTATTAATAGATACTCTCAGGCCGAGGTGTGTGCCAATTGCTACTTTAGATCAATTGATTCTTTGAGATCTATCCCATCTTTGATCCAGTTTTTAATGCTTCCAGGTTAGGCAGAAAGGGAGAATACGAGAACAGTTTTTTTCTTATTCAAATGTTGATTATACTCATGGCAGGTCTGAAAATGGAGTGAAGTGCTAAACTATGTATGTTTCAGTTATCAGCACCTACAGTAAAAACGTTTTTTCCGTAGATTTCTTCACGCATCACATGCTTCTGATAAGGTACTGCCTTTGAATAACATCCAGATTTTTTTTGATGTACAGCTTACTTCTGAGTTGGGAGCACTAGTTGATACGATTATTAATACTTATTTGCAGGTTCCTTGTGTCGAGTTGGATTTCTTGGCGTATTAGTTAGCAGAGTTGACGTTGGTTGCTTATTCTTGCTTTAAATTCCTTCTTTAATAGCTGCATCTGCAGTATTTCTTGCCCAGTGGACTTTGGATCATTTAAGCTATCCATGGGTATGAATTCTTTCGAAGTCTCTTATTTGTAAGATTTCCTTGATTCGTCAGCTTTGGAAAGGTGAATTTATTTTCTTTCTCTTTTTTTTTTCTTCTGCAGAACCCGACTTTAGAACATTACACCAATTACAAAGTACCGGATATGAAGATTACAGGTCTAACACTACAAGATTTGCAAGTGAATACAAGTTCTTGCCCTTCAAATGCTATAAGGGAAAAGTCTAAGAACCAAAATGTACTACTATGAACATAGAACACTGAGATGTTGATGCAATAATGTATATGTTGATACAAGTAGTACAAATTTTCTAATAAATGTGTGTATGATTTTGGCAGTACAAGTCTGTTGCTACTTGGTCATCTCCAAAACACTTCACAAGCTCTTTTAAAGATTTCGTAGCTGATTTCTCATTCTCTCACTAGACTGCTAGCATCTGGTTATCTGTTCGGAGTCTCTTCTGGACGTCGGTATATCTCAGGGAACTTGTACTTGTTTTAACCCCCAAAGTCCATTCTTTTTTTCTCTCTTTTTTTTCCAACCTTTTAATGGCGGTGTTGTCGCCTTTCTTTTTTTTCATCTTCTTGTTATTGTTTCTGGTTCTTGTAATTACAAATGAGTGGGCTTATAGTGATTAGAAACTTAGCTGCCTGAAAAACACACTAATTTGTGTGGAGGTTTCGTTTCCTCTCTTTCTCATCAATGTAAAGATGGCTCACAGGTACAGGTATGAAAGAAGTATGCTTTATTTTTATCGTGGAAACGAAACAAAACAGACGCCTCCAGAAAACGACATTCTCTGTCTACTGCACGTTTGTTCGGTTTTGGGTATCCCCTAATGGCAAAATCGCAAATAAAATAGATTGTAAGGCTTTTTCAAAACAAAATCTGTTGCATTTCTGTCGTCTTCCTAAACACGATGAAACAAATTGGGTATGCCCAGTGCTTTATTTGCATTCCACCACATTCAAGCAGAGAGGAAGCTTATTCTAAATTTCTTCAGAAGAAAGAAATGGCTGTATCCATGATCACATTTACTCCCAATGTCTCTAAATTTCTTCAAAAGACCATGGCTGTTGAAAGATTTACTAGAGTCACTGATAACAGTTCCTCAAAGAAGTATCCTGCATTCAATACTGGTTTGCTGTCTTCCAGATCAAAGTAAGCATTAGATTCTAAGTTAAAAGTATTCTGATATAAATCTTTCATTTATTTTCTGTGACTAACTCAGTTTTTGGTAATACAGAGGAAAAGTATATCCTGTTTGATTCTGTTTCTTAACTTTTTGCTTTGATAACCAGGAAACTGAGTCCGGTGTGTTCTCTAAGTGGTGAAAATTATAAGCCAGAATCAAAGAAAAGATGTGAAGTATTTGTGAAAGAAGCTAAAACTCCAAGGGAATATTTCTATGCAGCAATGGTAAGAGTTGATATGTTTGCTAGGAAGAATACTGAAAATCCTGAAAAGCTTTTTGATGAAGATTCTGTGAGATTGTTTGAAGAGCAGTATGGTCACATAGTTACTAGATTGGAACGTTACAAGAAATATGGCAAAGATCACTATGCTTGTGTTATTGGGGTTATAGAGGATCAGTTTGATCTTGTCACTTTGTCCGACCTAAGACTGTGTGATTGGTACCATGGATTACGAGATAAAGGAATCTAATCCATTGGGGATTACTAATGAAACTTCTTCTTGCAAATTTGCCGTTTTAAGTGAACTGGTCGTATCCGAGCCCTACCGCAGAAAGGGAGTGGCTACAAAAATGGTCTCTGCAGTTATGGGGTGGGCTAGGGTTCATAAAGTCAAGCACCTTCGTGCCGAAGTCCCTAAGAAATGCACAGAGGCCTTGGATTTGTTCCTGAAACTCGGCTTTACCCAGGTAACTACAAACTTTTTGTGAATTCATTTATATAACCTCATTATGAGGTTAAGTATGGATTTAGGTGATTTGGGTTGTCAGCAGTAGACAAGTTAAAGAGGTCATTGATGAATGTGTAAAATTGAATTGATTGGTAAAACTTTTTTGGGGTTTTACCTAGAGTTGTTTCAGTCATGAATCTGAATTATTCCAAGGTAGAATTGAATGAATTATTTGGCATTGTGAATGAAATTGAAGTTTCAGCATAGTGAATGAATTATTTCCACCTGGTACTTCCTCTTAAGTAACTTTGCGTATGTTCTCTTGTTATTGTCTCCTGTCAGATACTGGAGGATGGAGAATCGGACCAGACCTTTGCAGTGCTATTTTACAAGGTGAATGAAGGGGTATGATCAGAATGACTCCGGAGCTTCTTCCTCAACCTAATTAGTACTGTGGATTGTTTCTGTTCTTGAGAAATGACTTAGTTAAAACCTTTCTTCTCTTGGCACTGCTCGATTGATAAGCAGATTTTCAGATTTTCAGTTTATCAAACGAATGTTTATCTTACATATTAAGTCAGTAGGAATCATGATATGTATTTGAGTTACAAGTTAACATTATGAAGTTGTCCTTTTTAGTTGGGTATATGATCATTGTTGATGTTGTTTTAAAAACTTTCAAGTAGAAGTAGACTGACCATTTGAATTTGTGATTGTTTCGTCAAGCGGTAGTACTGTACAAGAATCAAGCCCATCTCCTTGGAGAGTAGGTCATGACATGAGCAGTGCTTCTAGCTTCTTCCTTGACTATCGAATTAGGTGAAGTATATTAGTATCGAATGAAAGACAGACTAGATCATGGTTACTATTACACTGGGTGCAAAAAGAGGAATGAGCCAGCATTTTTTTAAAATTGTACAACAACAAGACATAAATTATTTGTGTTTCAGTTCCAGGCCTTGGCCTCAGGCTTCAGTTTGAGCCTTCGAAAGCAATTGTGCTACAAACATTTGGGCATTGAATGGTTGGCGTCTTCAAAATCCAGAAAACAACTATGGCATTGACTCTACTTTCAAAAGGCTGATGCTGATTCATGAAAACTTTAGACTGCAAAAGACCACTTCTTTGTGAAGACAAAGCATAACTCCTCAACTCCAACCATTTCATCACTAGCAGGGACGGACCCATGACAAAAATAATTTTTTCCAACAGACAAATTTTTTTTTGGCTCCACGGTATAATTTTCAAATGGTATAAAAGCTTACCATTTTGACGACCGCACCTGAATACGCCAATCTCAACTAAGAAGTTGTGTTTTATCCTCCGCGTCAATGAATATGATATAATATCCTGAAATCACAAGTTAGACGCATACAAACAACTAACAAAATCACTAA
>JAJJMA010157711.1:0-18362 GCA_023529015.1 Papaver nudicaule | reverse complement strand
CTGAATTCCGTTGCAATTTCATTTCCTCTTGAGATGGTCACATACTACTACTTAAAGAAATCTAGTTCATTTGTTTACCAAGACTACTCAATTTAGCCATAGTAGCACGACACTTCATATCGAAACAATTGAACTCCTTTAATATGTAGTATGATTTTGTCCGTCCATGAATCCGTTGTTCTTGCAACCGACATATTTTAGAAAAGAATCTGCATATTTTTGATCGTTCAGCACAATAGTAAGATTTGATGCAGCAACAAGGCGTTTGTTTAGTGTAATGAATCTGGATGCAATGGGTAAGTTGCGTTTTAGTAAATTACAAAGAATTTGGTGTACAAATCAACTGTCTGAACATTTTTGAATCAATGAAGCGAAGAACTCTTCTTTCATGGAGGTCTAAGTAGGGAATACAAATACTGTTTCTTTTTTATTATTAAAGAGCGATCTCTATGTTTTGCATGTACAAGACTTGAACCCACGACCAACAACTTTCAGAATAGTGTTTCAGTTGGCAACATACATCCACCCAATTATCCTGCAAGTCGCCACTGCAGTAATGGTCACTGTGTTTGAGCATGTGTAATAAAAATGAATTTAATACTTTTCTTCAAGATTATCTTCAATGGTTTAAAACTCATGTTTGATCGGGTGTTTTTTCCAATTTCCTCCAACATCTAATTTCTTAAAATATTTTGGTGTAACATCACTAATTTAAAACCATTCTAAAAATATTACCAACAATGAAATGCCACTCCAACGGGAGCACTTGCATTTTATAGATTTTTATTTTTTAAAACAATGCAATTTATAGATCGAATGAACAAGCAATTTAAGCATCACCGGCCATTCTGTCTCATTCTCACAAATAAAACATGTGTTGGCATTAAACTTGGACAAACGGGTCGCAAAACAAAAAGCCAAAACACTCATGAATTTATAGAGTAGCCCACCAATCTTGAGCGTGTCAGGGTAAAAGGTCTGGCTGTATAATTTCATTTTGTGATCCCTAGCTACATGTACAATAAACATTTTCGGAAATTTAAAGCGTACGACCTACATAAAAACACAAAAACTATCCACTCAAAATTCTAGAAACAACATTAATGATGTAAATATTAGAAATTGAGCAACCCGGAAAAAATATTTCATCATTTTAAACTATCAGGCCCTTTCTATGGCAAATGGCAAAGGAGAAGATTAATTTGAATAGCCAGGTGGATTGGCAAAATCCAAATACCACTATGCCAATATAAGTATATGAAATGGATAGCCAAAGCGTACAGGTGACTAAGGCTTAGTCTAATAGGACTTCCATATCCACCAAAATGTAGCATGACACATCAGATTTCTAGCAGCCTAAGTCTAATGGGGAGTGCTAGATAGCAGTGCTAGATAGCATGACACATCAGTCTAGCGCTGAATCATATAGCGGTGGGGCGCTAAATGATAAAGCGCCAGATATCTCAGCCATCAGATCTGGAATATATGTTATTAGCCATTAGATCTAATGAGAATATTCCTTTTAACGCTATATCATTTAGCGTTGGGTCACTTTTTCAACGCTCAATCATTGAGCGCATAAGTAGCATTCAACTTCCACTTTTACATATATATGGAAAGAGAAGTTGAACTTGGGGAATAGACCACGCTTTTGGTGGAAGTTGAACTCCCCCTTAGACTTAGCCTAGTCAACTGGTAATTGTCTTTTAATGTATCACCAAATAGTTTTGAATCCAACTCTCCCATTCTTCCAATCCTAGATGTATAACAATTCAAATGATGCACACCTGGTAATACTGATAGGATTCCCAGTAGGAGTCCTAGCCTTCTCACTACGGCCGTAGTAATCTTCAAGGTGGCATGTTTGACAACTATTTTTAAATAAAAAATTGTCAAAGTAAAAAACGTCCAGCTCTTAGGACCAAAGAGTAGTGACGAGAATCAAAACCACAACATTTTGTAAAACAGTTTCAAAGAGTAGTGACCACCTTTAGACTTTTACAACTCATATTGTAAAGGTATTGAATAACTGTATAACAACATTCATAAGGGTTGTTGAAGGGGGGGAAATACCATTTCGAAAAATGTTGTTTGAGAGATTCGAACCCGAGCCTACTATGTGTTAGCAAAAGTCATCAACCATCGCTCCGAATTCACAATATTTTAGTTTTGTGCATTTTTTTTCATCACGATTCACAACCTTTATAAGAGTTGTCAAAAGGTAAATTAGTGTTTGGTGTTCATCACATCTACGACAACTTTTATTAAGCGTCGTCAATGATCGAACATCTACGGCAACTCTTATTAAGAGTCGTCAATCGACAGGTGAGCTCCATATTTATTAGTTTTCATGATGGACTCTGTTAAATCTGAAGTTAGAACTCACTCACAGCTTTGAGGTTGATAGTTCGTATGTCGTTTTACCACATTCGAAGCTCGAATCGACACCTGAGCTCAATATTTATTAGTTTCCATGATGGATTATGCGAAATTAGGAGTTGTTCAAGATAGTCTACAACCATAACAAGTATAGTTAAAATATTGTTCATAACACAAGTATGAGTTGTGTAAGAACATCTTGACAACTCAATTAAGAGTTGTTCAAGATAAGTCTACAACCATAACAGGTGTAGTGAAAGAGCTCACTCCCAACTGTTTGTAGAGTTGTGTGAGACATTACCCAATAATTTGGATTGAGTTTCACAACTGAGCCAAACGTGGTACAAAATGAAACGTTTACGACTATTGGTGAAGAGTTGCAAAAGAATTGACCCCACCCCCATGCAACCTTTTCACAAACATCGTCGTACATCGTACGACAACTCTTTCCATGGGTAGTAGATTACTGTTTTCCCGTAGTGATCTTTCTACTCATAAGAGCAAAAATTGCTTGTTGAAATGAACAGAAAACAGAGCAACAAAACAGCAAAACGTTAAACAAATAAGCTGATACTCAACATTCAGACAGGTAAGAGGCATGCATACTTGAAGAGCACCTACAGCTGCAGGGACAATTTACAGTTCAGTTCCTGTCATCAGTTCAATAGATTGAATGAAACAGAAGCTATAAAAGCAAAAGACCTACAAGCAAACAGATGACAACTTACAATGCTCAATCAAATAAATTCTCCTTTCCTGAAAGCAAAACAAACAAGGAAAAGGAAACATACACCCGAAACCATCACAATCATAATCACCCATAGGGACACATGATAACTGTCGAACATTATTGCTTTTGGGTCGTAGATTTTGGTTCATAGAAGATTTGGGTCTCAAGTTTATCCCATTTTTGTGTTTGGTTTGTTGACCCGTCAGTCAACTCTGTCAAGTGACCTTACATCTGGGGGTGCAATTCACCAAAATAAAACCGTTACAATCTGTTTTGCAGCTGTAACACAACTGCAAAATGGATCAACCATGCAACCATAATGCTCCATTGTAGGGATCAATCCAAAATTCGATCATGCATGACCAATATCTTTGGCCATCTGATACTAATTAATCCGCTATGTGCATAAGCCGATAAAATACGAATGAAACTGACATGGTTAGGTTTCACATTGGGTTCTAACCTTCTTGAAAACACCTACAATGCCTCCTCAGGCGCATCTATTCAGATGCCAAATCCAATGCACCTGATTGGCACAAGCTGTAATCACACTAACCAACGTAACCTCATCCGGTCTAACGCCCGCCAACTGCATTTCTCAGAACATACACGAATCCAATTCTAGCATACCCACTAATAATAGTTCTCAAAGTAACCAAATTCTGGATTTTCATCAAACATTTCGCTAAACCAAATTCTTCTCAAAGTAACCACTATTCGGATTGGGGTAACCTCTTTGTGCAACAGTTTTTAAAACATAATAACCGGTTTGATAGGTTTTGGGTTTGGCATTTGTGAGAAAACCCTTCGAGCGTAATCGATGTCGCTGGTAAACAGAGAGAGTTGGTGTGAATAATTGGATGGAATGGGTACGTAAAGTACTCTTCTCTCGGATACTATCAACTTCATGGAGGCCTAGGAAGGGAATACTGGCTTTTGCAGCTATTAATGTCATTGCATTTTATTCAGCTCCAAATGCCAGAAAAATATCATTGCATTTTATTCAGCTCCAAATGCCAGAAAAATGTCATTAATAAAACATAAAGTGAAATTACCTCATTTGTTACAAAAGCAGACGTAGGCAGGTGTGCTTAAAAGCCAATATATGACCTATAAAATTCCTAAAACTAAACATTCAGGCAGAGGCAGTGGATATGAGGGGCTGACTCGAACTTGAGCCCAGGTTGGCCCTCTCTTTTTTTTTTTTGAAGGTAAAAAAGACTTTCATTAACTATAGGAACTAATACATTTGGTTGTACATGTAGCAGAGCCCAAACATGATACATAGATCATTCCTACAGGAGGTTAGTGTCATAAGCACAATCTTTAGCAAAGAACCTTCGTAGCAATACCATGAAGCGTACCAAGCATGACCATTCCACCATCCAAGCTGATGTCCAACTACCACAGCTGGACATTTACAAAAATGGCCTGAGATTTGATAAATGGAGATCTGTCTTCTCCATTCTCGTTTGTGCCACAAAGGAGTAGCCCAAAAAAACCTTCCTCTCTGATCCAGATGGCTCGGTTTTACAATGCCATTTTATCTCTTTTCTAGTCCCATTGTGGCATAAAACCACTAAAGTTTGGATTTTGCTTACCCCATAGGAAACGGCCTGACAAAGAACGGGGTGCAGACATGCTATATAATGTAGCGCTGATAGTGTGACGCTTCTCATATAAACAATCGACCTCCTTGGTCAACTCCTTGGACTTGTATGATTGTCTATTAATCCTCAGTTCCTGCATCCGACATGTTTTTACAAAATTAATTAGTATTTTCTTGATTTGTTCCCGGCAATCGGCATATATTATATAGTAACAACATTACCTGGAACATAATAGCAAGATTTTAATTATTAAAGTTTTTAGTAGCTATATATATTACCTGGAACAGTTCGTCCCTGGAGCGCTCCCATTCAATATTGTGTAGCCTTAATAATCGTCGTAGCTCCCTTTTCACCAATCTATAAAAAATAGGTTCCTTCAATAAGTTAGACCATGATTTACATACACACCTGCATAGATCTTTCTGGTAACCTGGACAAGATGTTATAAACAACGATTTCATCCGGAATATGGGTAGACATTATGGCAACTTCTAGGTTTTTTGTGTTTAATGTTTGAGTTTGCTACTCTTTATTATCTCAAGGGGAGGTCATCTATTTATACTACCAAAGATTCTCGAAATACCTAAATATATCTAAATAAAATTCCCAAGATACAATATATTGTTACCTTAGTCCGTTGTGAGCTAGATTTTCTTGAATATATAACCAAGTATGGAAAGCCTTCATCGTCCTCAATATGGAAAACCGCATACGTTCATGGATCACGCCCTGCAGAATGAACCCGATCATCCATATGGCCCTGGCCCCTGGCCAACTTATTTGGGGCTCTCTGACCCTGTCTTTCTTTGACCAACTTTGACCGAGCCAGCCATTTAACACCAAACAAAAACCTTAGAACTGATTCTTCTTCGTTTCTTCCTTCGTCTGCCAACTCTCTCCCTCAAGAACTGGAATTAAACAGAAGCTTACCTGTAATGTATATATTCTTCTCATTTTAGATATGGCGTCATGTAGAATATCAGTAAGTGGTTTTGGAATGTCCTAGGTAGTTTAATATAATAAGAGTTATGTAGTCTTTGGGTAAATCTAGCGTGCAAAATCTCTTCCCATCATTTTCCTTTTTGGCTCTTGAACTGTACTTGCAAAATTGCATAGTTTTCTCTTTGCTTGGATTAAGGGAATAATGATCAGTTACCCACACCACACGTATCAACAACCATGTGGATCATTCTAATACAAAATCGCGCCGACCGTGACTGAGTTATCAATTTTTACCTACGTAGAATTTATGCCTTTATGGTCAAATGATTCTCTGGCTGTTGTACAATTTAAAAGGTTTCACCTATTTACCACCCACACTCTCACTCTTTCCCACACACCTAAAATCCCACCTATGTTTTCCTAATTACCACCCACAAAAAATTGTAAAACTCCTATTTCCCACCCCCATTGACTTTACAATTCACACCCATTAATTATTCCACCCCACCAAAAACATAAAAACCTAAACCTAAGAAAAACCCAACTGTTTTCTTCCTCAATCGAGCAACAGAAAAAAAATCTTCCACAAAAGGACCGACCTCCATTCTCCTCTCAAATGCTAATTTATGCCTACAAGAAGAAGAATGTTGTTGAAATATGAACGGCTTATTTGGATTGTAGTCGTCCAGGATATGACTACCACGGTTAAACAGGGTCGTTCACTCCAGGACTACAACTATTACTCATAGTCGTCCAGGTTTTGAAGACTAACCTATGGTGTGGTCGTTCAGATGCTGAAGACTAGCCTGTGTTGTGGTCGTTCAGATCACGAAGACTAGTTCGTCGAAAATTTAAGGGAGAAAAAAAATCAATTGTAATCACTTACTTACCTCTAAACCATCTTCAGTTTATTCGTTATTGTCTCAATAAATTTAATGAAAAAACCTACACGACTAGTTAAAAATTGGTGTACTATAATTAAATAAACATAATCTAACCTAGGGTTTTCAAAGTTAATGATTTTCTATGGTTTATTAATGAAAGTAGAAGAGTAACCATAGAAGAAGAAGACAAATACTAGTCAAAGTCAAACCCTATTTACTTTTGTAGGTGGTAAATAGAAGAAAGTAGAATTGAAAGTGATTATTTTTTTCAATTGTGATGTGGGGTGGGAAAGAGTGAAAGTGTGGGTGGTAAATAGGTGAAACCATTTAAAAAGCTTGGAATCAGCCATCCATTGACTTCTGGCATGTCCGGATATTTTTGATGGGCGTTAGAGGGCAAAGGCCCATTGGATTTCGTTACACGGCCACGAAATCGTAAAGATTGTTAGAAAGTTATTGCAGAACAACACCAAAGAAGTCAGTGGCGGATTCAGGAATTTCAAATGGAGAGGGCTAAATTTTCCCGGCGGCCGCAGGTCGCCGAAATTTTTAAGCGTTTTAGCTCCTAGCTAGCGAACCATCTTTTTTTTAGTTTAGGCTTATGAATAGGTAGTAGGCATTGTAACTACTGGACATGCATTTTCATCCTAATTTAGGCTTTCTTTTACTATGAATGTTTAGAATTAAAAAGGTATGTTACGAAAAATGTAAATTAGATGGACTAAATTGTACAAATTCTATGAAATTGATGGACTAAAATAATTAAATACAAAGAAGTGGGAGAACTAACTTCAATATATAACAAATTTCTCTTAGAGTGGAAATTACAATATGCCTTTAAAGAAAAACTGATCGAAAAAATTCCGTGAGTATCGAATCTAATTTATCTCCTCTCAGTTTTCGTCTCTCTAAAATCTACGGGAAGGTGATGAAATTACAAATAGCACCATATACTATATAGTGGTCTAGCAAGCCTTTTTTTAATCATGTATTTGTTTCAACTAGTACGAAACCCGTGCTACGCACCGGGTGCGTCTTAGTTTTTGCACATACCATGTCACACTTCTTCTGCGATATATGACTGTAAACGATTTAGCAAGTTCTTAGTTATTTTTATGATTATGTGTTGCAAAAAAGACCCAAACTTTCTTAGTTGATATTTAGTTCACTCGGTAGCAGCACTAAGAATACGGCATTCTAACGTATCTATTCACGAAGTACTGTATGTAGACAAAGAGGAAACTCTTTTATTACAGTTGATACATTTAACAGTACATTTCTATTATGTTCTCATCACAATCAGCTCACAATTTGTAGCAATCCTATGGAAGAGCTAAAAAAAAATATTCAACCTATCTAGAAATCACATTAAAGCACAAAAAAAAAAATATTCAACCTATCTAGAAATCACATTAAAGCACGGAACAAAGACTGTATCTGTACAGTACACATTTAGTCTACAATTTCAGCTTCGACACCGAGTATGGTACAAAGTTCCTAAATACAAATACTACACTAAGTAAAGAACTAAAATATGCCCGAGTGAATTCCTAAATTAAAGCCATTATGGAACTAACTTGTGACTCCCTCATTTTTTAACTTTCTTCTTGTGGCTATTGGATACTCCTTCATTTTTTAACTTTCTTCTCTGGTGATCCCAACATTTCCTGCAAGTTTCGAAGTGTCAATTATAAGCGTCTGTTCCTTTGTTGGTCATGTCTTCCTTGGTGCTACATCTGGCTTTACTGCCTTTGAACTTGCAGCAAATTTTGCTAGTACCTTCATTCCACCTTTTCGGCCTGCAGGTACTGCAGTAGCTGGCTCAAACTCTTCATCCCTTGCTTCCTCCTCGGAGATGGTTTTCATCATCTGAATTAATTTTAGAGATATAACCTTTCTGGCTGCAAAAGCTCGTTTTCTAACAACTTTCTTCTTTGCTGGTACAACATCGTTTTCACTTTCTATAACTACACAAACAGGAAAAAAAAGATAAAATCAAGTACACCTCAAAATAAGCATGGAATAAAGTGGTGGTAACATACACCCTTGCGCTGCAATTAAATTACTTTTATCTGGAGAAGAATCAAGGTTACATCCCTAATTCTAGAGTTTGGTTAGCATTTACTCTAGAATATCTCTCTCAGGTCATGACTCCCCTCGAAGTGAGCTGAATAATTACTCGACTCTCCTAATAAAGTATCAAGTACCGACTCTTAAACTTAAAATCAACACATCACCCATGTGTGGCATGCTATTCCCTATTTGACTCTTCCCGTAGACAATGTAAATCTAAAACATTTTGGAAAAAACACTAACCTGGAAAACTGGGTTCATACTCTTTTCTTTTGGAAGTGCTTGATAGAGGCAGCTGAGGAAAGTATTTGCAAATGTTTTCACCAATTCAATTTGTAAAACTGGTTTCATACGCAACGCAACAATCTGCAAAATACACAAAGATGAAATAGTAAGGTAGAGCTAGGGAATGTAGCTGATGATGAAATGGAATCCAAAAACACTAAAACATACAAATTACAACAAAAACCTACAAACTTTAAGAACTCTTCATCTACCAAAACCCACATAAAGAAAACTAACAAATCACACGAACCACAACAATACGCAACAATTGGGTGATTCTGTGTGCGAAGATGAAATCCAACTAAACCATAACTACATCTCTAGTATGTGTTCAACAGATTCTAAAATGCTATGTCTCTTCCTCATTAGGTTAGATTACAGTAATGCGATTATCAAAACTCTTTCTCTGTTACCAAACAAATTGTTTATCCTGCAAATATTTCAAAGAAAATAATAATTAATAACTGACTCTAAAGTATGTCGTACGTCTTCTTGACTTGCTGCTGGAGAAGCGTACCATACACAAACTTGAATAAAATGAAATCAAGAAACCCACCACGGCCATCATGGAGAAATCAATTATAGAAATTCTTTGAATTCACTGCACATGTTTGACTAATCAACATGAAAAATGGGTTTCAAAATCATATATAAAGGCGCAATTTAAACTTACAGAACTATTCAGTTATATAGCTAAAGTGTTCAAGAGTAAGGCATGCAATACAATACTGTGTGATAATTGCTATTATTATGCATATTCATTGCTTTAGTTTTATAGAATCAACCCTGCAGTAGACCTTACTATGTATACCCAAACATTTTGGACCTTGCAATACACCCGGTGATTAGTAACGATCCTTCTTCAAGACTCGACGTCATAATACACAGGCCAACTTTTAGTATCATCATTCTCCAAAGAGTAGCTTCTATGGTGGAGTTTAAAACATACTTTTAAAGCGTGCCAAATTAAAAAGAAGTATGTATACTACTTTAAGTACCATGAAAAACTAAGACCTGGGAATAAAAAGTGCAAGATATAAGTAGTCAAATTACTTACCATAAGCTCAGATAGCATAGCATGACCTTGTAGGTGCCGAAGATATATGTTAGCAAATAATGATTGTGGAATTATTTTTTGTTTGCCTCAATTATATGCCGAAAGCTTTCAACCCTGCAATATCTCAACACATAGTCAATATTCCCTTGGTATGGCATCGGTCATTTCATCCATATAATGTTTAGTAAGAATCCGTGATGAATCTAATATAAGCTTCTAATTCATTCCCATGCAGATATTCACTCTAGACAGGAATAAGTATGGGATTGTTCTCGAGCTTACCAAAACCATGTTCAATCTTTTATCCCGTCCCCGAAAGCAGGTTAAGCATATTCAACTGCACTTCGATAAGTTGTAAGTGCAACAAATCTCCATGGACATGAGTCTTCTGTTTCCTTACATTTCAGTAATCTGCTAACAACATTGGAAGCATACTATATTCAAGGAAATGATGGTATCAAAAAAAAAATCAAGGAAATGCACAATTTGGCAACTCTGCATTACTTCTGCAAACATGGATTAAGAATTTAGTTATTTTCTTTTGGAATCCTATGCCAATGTTAATTAGCATTTTGCATCCGTTCAATGATGATTTACCTGGGATTTTGGTTATGTTCTTTACACTTTACGATGCCAATGATGGATCCGCAATCTGCAATTAAAACTTAACCATCTTATAAGAAAAAACGCCATACATGAAACATATAACACACCACTAACCATAATACTGACAATATCTTTAGAAACTATAGTAGACTGATCCAACATCTGAATTGCTTCTTCTGAGCGAATGAACATACTCAATTTGATCAAATGGATCCAATATGTGAATTCTAGAAGGCAAGGATTTTATCATGGCCAAACATATCGTCTCTTTCAATTGATTTCATTTCTAGTTCTCGATGTGATTAAGATAGCAGGGTGTTTATAAAAATCACAAAATCAACCTCCGCAATTGAAATCACTAAAACCAAAAACTAAAAGGAACTAAGAAAAGGAATAAAAAAAGAACGATAGTTACCTGGTGGTAACACAAACCAATGGAGGTGAATTCCTGCTCGCCTTTTCTGGTTTCAATTTCGTCTCTGGAGTCATCTAATTCCTGCAAAATAGAACTGTAACGTTGTAAAAAAATGATGGATAACATTGGTTCATGTGATTCCTTTTTTTCTTGGCGAAGCATTTTAACTAACAATCAAAGTGCAACCATATACAACATATTTGATATGAAACACCCATGGATACATCTGAAACATTGCTACCATATCTGATGAGAGACCGGGTCCTAACGAAAAGACTACTATAGACGGAAACATTGGTAATCAGCTTTCTCAAATTTCATCTTCACATAGAGCTGAAGAAAGAAAGAAAAGCTTAAGTCATAACATCAGAAACCAAAAAGGACTGATTGTTCATTCTTGAACATTAGTTACAATACGGGTTTGAATTTGATCTGCAGAAACAAATGGAGCACCAACTCCATTTCTGTATCCTTTCAGTATAGGCACTCAAAACTATTTTTTAACGAACTTTTACTGGCTTATGGCTGTCCTGCTATCTTTTGTGAGACAAATTTCCACTGAAATCGTTCCTAATCCTAACGGACTTATACTGAAACCAAAAATATGTCATATACAAACATTATTGGATATGTATTAGGCCTAATGTGATTTTCTCCAAGTTAATGCATTTAGTACTTCTGAATTCTAAAATTAAGGAAAAATAAATTCATATTTTAGTTGATTTTCATAAAACCCATAACTTGGAACAAAAACACAGGGTTAGATGAGCCCCAATTGAAAATAATTAGTTATCAATAGAGACATAATCAGAACCTGGAATACTATCTTTTTCTCAATCGAAAATCCTGCATCTAGTACTCTTGCTTTTGAGACTACCGTCATCTTCGTGGTGAGATTTAGAACCACCTAGGGTTTCAATCTGTGAACTTACTGGTACCAATTCTTGTGATAATGATCCTTCAGAAACCTTCAAAAAAAAAATAATAATAACCCTTTCATTAATCCACTTCAAAAACCCATCCAAAAAACCCATCAAGAACCCATATAAAGATCCACTACCATTACAAATTCAAATCAAAAATTAAATAAGAAAAGAAAAGAAAACCTTTGAGCGATTGCTTTTAGGATAGGATTTCCGCAGTAAATAGAAATCCGAAGCTAAAGATAGAAATGATATACCCAAGAGCAAACAAACTAATCAATTTTGAACTTTTTGATAATCGAATTATCTCTGCACAGTTGAGACATGCGAGATTAGTTTTTAGCATAGTCTTTGCACACGTAGAAAGTGGTATAGGGAGTGGGGGTTGGTTTTGTAGGAAGTGGGTAAATTGAAGGCGTAAAATAACTGAATTGTTAAATTGTGTGGGACCAGAGTGAATGAGAGAGCTCTATTTTGCAATACTCTCACCCTATTCATCTAGAGCTCTTAAATGTGGGGCCAGAATGAATGGGAGATGAGTATTTGGTTTCAATTATTATATATAAGGATTTCTTCCATCATCTCACTTTCAAAACATTCAAGTCGTAAGAAAACTTTCTACGAAAACTTGCTACGTACAAATAAAATCACTGATTTGATACAATTCCATGGGCTCCCTAACTAATGACTTGCATTTTATAGATCACATGAACAAACTCCAGAATGGTTTAAAATACAAGTAGTCATGTATTACTCGTTACAAGCATGAAACATCAAACATGAACAAGCATGAAACATCAAACATGAACAATGTAAATTTCGGTAGTTCTTCACTTGCACACAGATAAAACACTTAAAGTACAAGCAGCCAAACATTTCTCGTTACAAGCATGAATTTCTTGTGTTTGAGTGGCTCATGGTTGTGCAATATTTGGTGTCAAACTCTAAAAGTGAATTCGTTGTCATAGGGTAGAAATTGGGCAAAGAGGATAATTTTGATTGTTTGAAATGGACTGAATCAGGTTAAAAAAAACGCATGCTTTTGACTAGCGTCTGACTAAGATAAGATTTATCAGCAATTTATTTCGGTTGACAGAGAACTTAATGGAGTTTCTGACAACGTCTCAAAGCATGTCAGAAAAGAGAAGCTCAAGCTAGAAAATTATTGTAATTTTGAATAAATTACTTTGATCAATAAAAATCATTCTTTGTATTAAAAAAAAAGAAAAAAAAAATGTGTGGTCAATTTTGGTCTGTAAAATTTCCATTTTGACTCGAGCACCTCTTTTCTCTCTGTTTTAAAGCGGAGGAGCTTCATCAGATCTAGCAATTTCAACTGTCCATCCGAAGATCATATTAATCAGATCAGAGTTGAATTTGTGAAAATGAGGTTTAATCGAATGTAATTGTAGGGGTGTGTTGAGAATGGTTACAGTTTAACCAAAGTCTGATTGGATTTTTATAGCTAAAGCAAAGTATGGACTTCAATGCTGAAGCTCTAATGTAGCAGCAGCCATTCCTAACTACATCATCCAATTACACTGGAAGTAAGTTTCTTGGATCCAAAATCATTTGGAAGTTGGAACTGTTTAATGAAATGCCTAAAAACTGCTACAAACCAGCCATACAACCAGAATTCTTAGAGGTTTCGGCATTTCATTTGGAATTGTTGATTGAAATGCCAAAAAACTGCTACAAAGTTATCATACTACCAGAGTTTTCTTTCTCCCAAGAAAATGATTATATTGGTAAAGCAAACATCTACAAAAGTCTGGTCTAAAGACCCCCATTAGACTAGGGGTGTACATAATACCGGGTGGCCTGCGGCCTGTCCTGTACCGCCTGAGTCCGGAGGTATTCGTGGGCGCCCGGTAGCCTGTTATGGGCTTGCCCGGCCTGCCCGATAATTATAAATGGGCGGACACAGGCTTTTATTCAAAATTTTGTGCCCGACATGCCCGGTAGGCGGTCTATTTTTAGTCTTAATTTTTACCCTTAATATTATATTTATACATGTTTTTTTTTATTCATTTTCGTATACATATGTTATTTTAACTAAATAATAGTATGATGTGAAGATAATAAGTTATATGTATTACATGTTGATATTAATAACCAGTTAAAACATATACAACCCGTGGCCTGACTGTCCCGGCCTGGCCTGCCCGAATATTTTCATGGGCCGTGGGCGGGTAATGGGTATCAAATTATCAATATTACCCGGCCTACCCGTGCCCGATAATTTTGATGGGCACTATAATAATTAGGCGGACAAGCCCGACCTGAGATATAAACGGACCCGGGTAGCCCGGCCCGGCCCGTTGTACACCCCTACATTAGACAATACTTTCCCTTTGAAAAAACACTGATTGACAGACAAATGCTTGAAGATTTCATTAGGAAATCTAAATTCTTCAGTGTGCCAGTGGACTCTTAGCATTCTTCTCCTTCTGGAATTCCCATACAACAGTAGAAGGAATTATGTGCCAGATAGTGATTCGCTTGTCATTTGGCTTTGTAATTCTCCAACTCTTGATACGAACCTTGGAATAAATCCCCCTGAAAATGGAGCAATTTATATTTATAGATATGACGAAGAAGTAAATCAAGTAAGAGTCGGTACTCTTTGTAGGTACCAGAAATTTGATGGACACGTGGCACCATCCTAAGGGCAGTAGTAAGTTAGTGAATACACCGAGAGGTATGGGATAAACCCTAAAAGTAACTGACTACACCTCACTTAAGGATGAGACGCGTGTAAAGTGCGACAGGCTAAAAGCACGGGTAAGGTTGAGGGTACTACAGAGGCATCAAATGCCAAGTCAGAAAGAGGAATACAACTGTTTAGCACCAGTCAAACTTAGGGTTTCACTTGGTTTGCGGTCAAACAGTCTGGAACCTACAAGACTAAGGATATCCTCTAAAAGGTCCCATTGGGGACTGGCCTCAGAGAATACTCTCAGAGAAGACACGGTACGAGAAGAGCTAAAAGGAGTCATATTCTAGAAGGTGCATTGCAAGGGACATTCTGAGAGATGGTATAACTAGAAGATCGGAGGCCAGAGGCTATACGATGTCTAAGGAAGGCTCAGACATACCTCTGGGAGGTATCTCAGAAGACTGACGTCCAGAAAGGAAGACTCCCAGAAAGGATTGAGTATCTCGAGGAATAAATAGAAATAACTTAGTTTCCATAGCCCTTGTAACACTAGTATATTTTTTACCTTACCTTCTTGCCTATAAATACCCAGCTCTTGAAGAGTTAGAGGACCAAGTTAGAACTCACAAGGGAAACCCTAGGAGACCGGATACGACATCCTACAACTAGGTTTGTGACTTGTGAAGTGAGAACTTGAAGAAGACTTGAAGACTTGAAGATAGTAGATCAAGACTTGAAGATAGTAGATCAAGATTTGAAGAAAGCTTGAAGACTATTTAGTTAATTGTGAAGGTAGCTAAGCCTTGTAACCACACTCATGATTAATGAAATGCCAAGGATGTAAGCCTCCACCGTGAGGAAGAACCTTGTTAAAAAACATGCTTGTGTCTTGATTCTTTTACTTTTCTTGCATTTACTTATGTTTGATTGCTTTTAGATTCTTGACTTTATCTTAGATATGTTTATGCTTAAGTACTCTTGAGTAGATCTTCATCTAGGACCGTTGGATGTGATCTTAGAGATTCTTAGACTCACACTCTTTATTTAATGCTCACAAATAATAGTTGCTCACAAATGAAACATTTATTTGGCAGTCATATTACAAGTAACATTCACACCAACCAAGCATGAAAGAACTGTGGCACACCTCCAACAAGCTATGGCGGTGTCCTTAGGCACGTACATCCACCACGAGTACGGCGGAATCTTGGGGATTATTCATGGCAGCAGGAATGGTTGCCCCATATGGATGGCGTAAGGTTTGGCTAGTGGCAGATTCTAAGTCTATGCTACAGATTCTTCATAATTGCCAGACAACGACTCCTTGGTACTTGATGGGCATTCTCCAAGAGGTAGTTTCGCATCTACGGCACACATCTCAGCTCCTAATCACGAATGCTTACCATGAAGCTAATCAAGCGGCAGATGAGCTTGGTTCGAAGGCAGATCCAGAATCCACATACTACTACAACAGTTATCTAGAATGCGGTTACACCCTCTTTTTTACAACAGATTTTATATAATGACCGTATAGGTGTCTCTACCCCACGGGTTGCACCGTTGTCTGTATTGAACCACTAATCTAATAACATCCTTCAAAAAAAAAAAAAAAAGAGAGGAAGTTCCCAAGTATCTAGCTTGTAGCACATAGGTTCATAAACCTGCTGCTGCATCCCATAATAGCGTATAGGGTATCACTTTTGAAGGGCTGAAATTTTGGGCACCGAGAAAAACATTAAACCATATAGTTTGCTCCTAGTCCTAGGAAAATGATGCATGTGCTGCTCTCCACTTAGTGTCCGTCAGACTAATGAAGTACATATGATAAAAAGGTTTACATCCAGGTCTTGAAAGTTAACAACATTTTGACTCAAGCACTTGCTTCCTCTGTTTTAAAGCAGAGTAGATCTTCTTGAGTACTCTTTCCATCACAGTAAGAAAGCTAGAAGACGAGAGTTAAAGGGGATGGCATGATGCGATCAAGTGATCCCGAGAGCCGCAAGAAAATATTGTTTTTTGATGTTTTTGTTAACCGAGGTGTTGTGCATTTGCCTCTTGGACAACTTGACAAGTGTTTGCTAATTGGGAGAATCAAATTCTCAAGCATGTATTATTGTTTTGGGGTCGTGAAAGCTAGCATTGTAAATTCCAAACAGAAGTGTTTTTTGCAACCCATTACCAATAATCTTTGCGAGGACAATCCCAGTCTATCTTTTCAATGAATCGTATAGCTTTGTAAGAGACTCACCCATGACCTTTGATGTGCTACCAACAAGGCACCCAATCCATATTTTTTTGTATATTATTGATTTCCTAAAGGACAGCGCCAAAAGCAAAACAATCCTTCATCATTATTATCATTTGTGGTTATACAAAAATTTAAACTTTATAAAAAGTTTAATTACTAAGCTTGCACAGTGATCATAACAAGATTTCAATAGTTTAGGCTGTTATACATCGGACTTTTCCTGACTTAATATCCTCTTTGAATTCAAATGCTCATTTCAAAGATTCAATTTTTATTTGTTTTTTATCGGATGCATCTCTTCTTCATCATACATTGTTTTCAATTTCCTCCAACATCTCAACTTCGGAATATCTAAACATTGTGCAAGTATGAGGAACTAAGTTCAAATTAAGAAAATTACTGAACTACTGTTCCATACCATTTTTTGGTTGGGATCATTGGATGCCACTGCAAATTGGAGCAATTGCAATTTATAGAAGAGTGAACAAACCCTGTAAGACTCGGTAGTTATTTCTGATGTTCACAATCACAAAAAAAACATTCATTGGCATGCCAATTCCAAGTATATGCAACAAACACGAATTTCTTAAGTAACGCACTATGTATGGTTGTGGCTTTGACCCTGAAATATTTATCTCGTGTGAAATAGTAAATGCAAGATTTTAAATTTTAGTGATGTGTTGGACCTACTAATGTGACATGCTAGCTTCTTACGATATCATCGCTATGCCAACCCATCTGCATATCATGGGTTTAGGCCCCAGGGTGTAAATTTCCATAGTTCACAAGTGAGTACAAGAAGTATACCCAATCTATGTAGGTAGACTTATTTGTCCTCGTTAAACTTGGCCCATAGACAATAATTTGTACCCCATGAAAAAATAAAACCGGTGGATATTATGAAATAAAATCAGAAAATCCCTTATAAAAAAGATTGTTTTACACTTTCTCAATTAGTAGTTGATTAGTTGCAAAATAAGGTTTAACTAGATTTAATTGGTTTGGTTTAAATCATAACTAGAAAAACATGAAAACAAGAAAGAAAAAATAATTAATTTTTTTTAGGAAAACGAAGAACACGAACAATAATCGGTGGATGTTTATCTCAACATTGATACAAAGGGGGGCAATTGTCCCCCCTAAATTTAAGCAATTAAGAAAATCAGTGAGATATTTTAGGTTAATTAATATTTGTCCCCCCTAAATTTAAACAATTAAGAAATATCAGTGAGATATGTTAGGCACATTAACTAGAAAATCCATTGTTGAACAACTAAGAAGGAAAAAATTGTGACTAACAAGGTAATGTTTCATGGAAAAATGTCAAAAAAAATAATTACGGCATCCGGCCGCCTTCCATCTTATTAGCATTATCTTTGACTTTGTAAAATTGTTTCCCCAACTAAAAATTCCTAGCTCCGTCACTGCATCTCAATTCCTCATTGTACTCGGAACAATCAATGAAATAATACATATACTGTACCAAGATCGTATTCCCAAAATTACTAGTTAATTAACTAGCGCCACCAACAGTGTTTTTAATACAGAAAA
>JAJJMA010157702.1:0-10259 GCA_023529015.1 Papaver nudicaule | reverse complement strand
AAGGAATTTACAGAATTTCCTTCAAGGTTTTCTCTGTCTTTGGAGTTGTATCTCTCTTCTTGGTTTTCTCTTGAATTCTCTTACTAGTATTATTTCTAGTATTCGTTTTTCTATCCTACAGATACTCATTTGCCCCTTATTTATAAGTTAGAGCTACTTGTATATACTAGTCATTTTAAGAATGGAAACTCCCTTAAGTTTGCAAACTTCTAAAATCGGGACTCCTAAGTTTTTCTTCTTGAAGGAAGCTACTTCTTGAAATACCAGGAGAGGTATTCTATTGTTCGAAAACCTAGGTATAGGGTATATTGATGGACCTATACCTAAAAACAAATCAAACATTCCCCACCGGGAGGCGTTTGGTCCCCCAAAAGCACGAAACTAAGAGGTGGGGAAGCTTAGTCTGCAGCTGCCCTGTTGAGTACCACTTTGCATGCTTATAACGTTTCCTTTTAAGACAGACTTGAAGCATTTCTGCAGCTGCCCTGTTGTTTATTTGTTACAAGACTTGGAACTAAGTCTTGTACAACTGGTTATGATGGCGACTCTGTAACGATTAACGTTACAAATCGATACCAAAACCCCTTTGGAGGGGGAGAATTAGAGAAAAGAGGGGACGAAGAGGCTGAGCTCAAAGGAAGAAAGTAGATTAGGTTATTCAATTTCTTAGTCTCATGTGAAACAGTAGAGAAGACTAAATACAGAGGACTCGACTAAACACGTGTGGCACACACGCACACCCACTAACGTAAATTAACTGACAATGGTAATTCAAAACAGTAATTAATACTAGGGTGGCCCTTAGCGAAACAGACAGCCCCTAACCTAGCACATGAATTCTCAAATTCATGACAATCCCTACTCCTTCACAAGATCATTGTCCTCAATGATTAAATCTGGAAACTGGATTTCCATGCTTAACTGATCTTCCCAGGTAGACTCTTCAACTGGAAACCCTTCCTATTGAACCAGTACTTGTGTAACAGCTTTATTATTCTTCTTGATCCTTCTAGTTTTAAGAATCCTTAAGGGTTGTACCTGCATTTCTCCTTCTGAGTTCATCTGAGGTAGAGTAGTTTGTGGCAATTGTCCTGCCCTCACCTTTTTCTTGAGCTGTGAAACATGAAAAGTGTGATGGATTTTTGAGTTAGCTGGCAGTTGTAACTTATAAGCCACCTTCCCAATTCTTTCTAACACTTGATATGGGCCAAAAAATTTAGCTGTCGGCTCGAGATTTCTTCTTATTTGCATACTAAATTGCCTGTAGGGTTGCAACCTTAGATAAGCCCAGTCCCCCACTTCAAAAGATCTTTCTACTCTTTTCTTGTCTGACTGCTGCTTCATTCTGTTTTGAGCTGTTTCAAGTGCTTCTTTTAGTATCTGGTTCATAGTTTATCTCTGCTCCAGATAATCTTCAGCTGCAGCATTACTTTGCTCAGTCAGAATGGGAATATTTAGCTGAGAAGGCACATACCCATATAATGCCTCAAAGGGGGTAAGCCTGAGACTGGTGTGGTAACTGGTGTTATACCACCACTCAGCTAGTGGAAGCCAAGTTGCCCACTTGGTAGGCCTGAAACTAGTCATACACCTCAGATATTGTTCTACACAAGCATTCACTCTTTCTGTATGACCGTCTGTCTGGGGAAGATAGGCAGTGCTCAAATGTAAAGAGATTCCCAACTGAGTGAATATTACTTGCCAAAACCCACTCAGAAATACACTATCTCTATACTATTGTCTTAGGTAGCCCATGCAGTTTGAGAACATAATCCATAAATACCTTAGCCACAGTTGTAGAAGTGTAAGGGTGGCTCAGATCCATGAAGTGAGCATATTTGGTGAACCTATCCACCACAACAAAGATCACCTCCCTTCCTTCAGATTTGGGCAGACCAGTAATAAAGTCCATGCTCACATGTTCCCAAGCTTGTTTAGGTATTGGTAGAGGCTGTAATAGGCCAGCTGGATGAGTGATAAATCCCTTGTGCTGCTGGTAGACTTCACATTCCTTTACAAACTTCAGAACCTGAGTCTGTAGTCCTTCCCAGTAGAAGTAGATCTTGGCCCTTAGATAGTTGGCTTGTCCTCCAGAATGCCCCCCAATTGAGGTTGAGTGTAATGTGTTGATGACTCTATCCCTCAAGTCCCCATGTTTACCAATATAGAGTCTACCCTTGTACCTAAGGATACCCTATTGGTAAGTGTAGTCCCCTTCCTCTCCCTTCTGAACTATCAGTTGTGGCAGCATTTTCTGAATGAATGGGTCATCCTTGTAGCTATCCTGGATTTCAGTTATCCAAGTGGGTTGTACCTCAGTCAATTGACAACAACTAGAATCCTCCTCTCTGTTTAGCCCTGAGAGAGCATCAGCTACCCTATTGTCAGTACCCTTCTTATACTTCAACTCATAATCATACCCAAGTAATTTAGACAACCATTTTTGTTGTTGCACAGTGTGAATCCTTTGCTCCATGAAGTACTTAATGCTCTGGTGGTCGGTAAAAATGGTAAATTTGTTACCCATCAAGTATGATCTCCACTTATTAATTGCCATCACCACTGCCATCAACTATTTCTCATATGTAGACATAGCCATAAACCTTGTGCCCATTCCTTTACTGAAAAAGGCAATTGGTCTGTTGGCCTACATTAACACTGCTCCAACTCCTGTCTCACAAGCATCAGTAGCTAACTCAAAAGGTTTGCTGAAGTCAGGGAGTGTGAGCACTGGTATAGAAGTAACTGCTATCTTTAGTTCTTCAAAAGCTTGTTGAGCTGCATCATTCCACTGGAAACCATTCTTCTTGAGTAGTGTTGTTAATGGTTTGGTGATAATCCCATAATGAATCCTCTCAAATCCTTCAGGTTTTTGTTGTTGGCCACTTCAACATGCAGTCAATCTTGTCAGGATCAGCAGCAACCCCCCTTCCTGATATGATATGCCCAAGGTACCCCATTTGTGGTTGTCCAAAAGAACATTTGCTTAGCTTTGCCAGTAAGGAATGCTGCTTGAGTAAGGACAATGTGATTTCCAGGTGTTGTAAGTGAGTTTCCATGTTAGGGCTATAAATGAGGATGTCATCAAAGAATACCAGTATGAATTTCCTCAAGAAGGGGTTTGAAGATATCATTCATGAGGGCTTGGAAGCTAGCTGTGGCATTAGTTAGCCCAAAGGACATAACCAAGAACTCATAATGACCTTCATGAGTCTTAAGGCTGTTTTTTGAATATCATTAGGATGGACTCTGATCTGATAATACCCTGCCCTCAGATCAATCTTTGAAAAGACTTGGGCTCCATTTAACTCATCTAGAAGCTCATCTATCACAGGTATAGGATATTTATCCTTGATGGTAATATCATTTAACTTCCTGTAGTCAACACAGAATCTCCAGCTGCCATCCTTCTTCTTGACTAGCAAGATGGGTGAAGAGAATGGGCTGTGGCTTGGCCTTATGATACCAGAATTAAGCATTTCCCTCACTAGCTTCTCTATTATTTCTTTGAACAAATGGAACCCTGTAAGGCCTTTGATTAGGAGGTGTAGAAAGGGGTTGGAGTGGTATATGGTGATCATGGGTTCTGGTTGGTGGCAGTGAAGTGGGTTCATTAAATAGGTTCTTGTATTTTAGAAGAAGTGGTTCAATACTGGGAGGTGTTGGTGCAAGGCTATTGGTGGCTGATATGGCAAACAAATGACCCATTAGGCCATGTTTGTTCTTCTTAAAGTACCTCTCACATGCTCCAGTTGACATCATAGAGATATTGGCAACCTCTGGTTTCCCATGTAAGACTATCTGCTCACCCCTTCTAAAGAAGGAAATCTTCATCTGCAGAAAATCAAACTGCACTGGACTTATAGTCCTCATCCAGTCTACCCCTAAAACCATGTCACATCCCCCCCAATGCTAACAGCCTGACATCAAATTGAAAGGAGTGGCCCTGCATAGTCCAAGTGAATTTTGGGCATTTAGCATCACTAACAAGTTTATTACCATCAGCTACTGCCACTTGGAAATTACCAGTTGGCTCCATATAACTCCCACTCCACTTAGCCATCTCTGGATCCAAGAAGCTATGAGTGCTTCCACTATCAATGAGAACAGTTATAGGATTCTTATTCATAGTAGACCCTTGAACTTTAATAGTGCTGTGAGATATATTACCTGACAAGGCATTGAGGGATATCTCAACTTCTTCTTCTACTTCTTGGATTACTGGGGAATGGAGAGGGGAGTCCTTTTCTGAAGCAATTGATTCTTCTTCTTCAGCTGCTAGGAGGTAGATTTGTTGCTTAACACACTTATGCCTGGTTTAAACACTTAATCACAATTATAGCATAGTCCCTTCTCTCTTCTAGCTCTCATCTCAGCATAGGATAGTCTCTTGATGGGTAATCCATTTGGACTAGTAGCACCACTGAACCTTGGAGAAGGAGAACTGGACTTGGGTGAAGTGACTACCCTGTTGTTGTAGCTGGGTATGTTGAGTGGTGGTAGCCTAGCACTGGACCTCATCTTTTTGCTGGTGCTCTCAAATAGAGCTTCCTGCATCCTGGCTAAGTATATTGCCTTGCTCCGTGTGGTTGGTGAGAACATTTGGACAGCCATTTTGAGTTCCTCCTTAAGCCCACTGATGTAGCTGGAAGTGAAGTATTCTTCTGTCAGATGCTTGTTCTTGGCTATCATTAATGCCTTTAGCTCTTCAAACAACTCTTGGTACTTCATCACAGTTCCTGTTTGACACAATTTGTTGAACTCTCCCACTATATCATCATGCCCCAACGCTTGAAATTTGGTATTTACATCCTTCACAAATTCCTCCCATACTATTGCATCCTTAATCTCCTGGTAATCTTGAAACCACACATCTGCCTTCCCATCCAAATATAATGATGCTACACCAACTTTCTGTTCTTCATCCATACAGTGTAGCTGAAAATATCTTCTGCACTTCCTTATCCAAGATCTGGAATTAGTACCATCAAACCTAGGAAATTCTACCTTTGGTTTATGGTGATTAGAGCTAAGGGATGACTCACCGGGGCCGTCACTACCACCATTTATACCACTATTCTTTCCACTAGATGGAGATTTACTTGGCGTCTCCAACAATCCCTTCTGAAGTTTTCCGAATCCAGGATTTGGTTCTTTTAAAGCTAAAAGATCTTTTAAAGCTATTAGCCAAGCAGGTGATGGAGATCCATTAAGGGTTTATACCTTCTTATTCAGATCCTCAACAGCCTTCTGTAGAGTTGTGATTTGTTTGGTCAATCTAGTAGAGAGGTTATTGAGATCTGCTTGGGACACCATCTTACACAAGTCACTCAGAATCGAGTGCTCTGATACCAATTGTAACGATTAACGTTACAAATCGATACCAAAACCTCTTTGGAGGGGGAGAATTAGAGAAAAGAGGGGAGAATTAGAGAAAAGAGGGGACGAAGAGGCTGAGCTCAAAGGGAGAAAGTAGATTAGGTTATTCAATTTTTTAGTCTCCTGTGAAACAGTAGAGAAGACTAAATACAGAGGACTCGACTAAACACGTGTGGCACACGCACACACCCACTAACGTAAATTAACTGACAACGGTAATTCAAAACAGTAATTAATACTAGGGTGGCCCTTAGCGACACACAGACAGCCCCTAACCTAGCACATGAATTCTCAAATTCATGACAGACTCATTTAGTTCGTCATGTAGCGAATATCCAAAGAGCTTAATTTTTTTGGCGTTTGTTGTGGAATATTATCTGGCATTTGCGGTGGAGTATTATCTGCATCTTGCCTAAAAGATCTATCTGCATGTATTATCTCCATCCACTATTCCCTGCATTGTTTTCATCACTTCCTCAATCTTCTCCATTGTATCTCCTATTGGTTTTAATGATGAGGAACAAATGTTTTCCTTCTTAAATCAATATTAGGTTCATATGGTAAAACTTTGTTACCCTTGGATCGTACACCTTCCATTCGTCTCCGGAAACATTACTTATTTACTGTTTGTGCTCTGATACCACTTGATCAATTCTAGACCCCAATATGATAGATATAAAATCTAGCAGAATCCAAGTGTTCGGTTTATTGTGCAGCCATAAGTTATAGTTTCTTCTTCTCTTTTGAAACTAGTATGCGGAACCCCTTTCCACCTTTCACCAGCGTCATAGTATTTTCTCGTCGAGAGGAAGTTGTATCCCTGTCTCATAAGTTAGGACTTCCAAAAATGAAGTATATTCTCGTCGAGGTAAAGTTGTATCCCTGTCCCTTAGGTAAGGACCTCCAAAAATAACATAGTAGTCATCTAAAGGGACAACATCACACGTAACTTCTTTGTTGTAGAAGGTTGCGGTAGTTTTTTTGCCGTCTTTCGATTAGTTTTGCAATTCTCTCAGAATTGGTTGGTTTTGTTTGTCCTTCCCTCTTTTTGAACAGTTCTCGCAATCTCTCCTTCTTTGGTTCTTGGTTCTTGATTGCTTTGCTCCAAAGGTTGATTCTTCATCGATATATGCATAGCTTTCTTGCAAGCATCGTCATTGTCAATTAGCGAGAATAGTGTCAATTTTGTCCGCGTAGCAAAAGTTAGTCCTTTATATTTCTAATTAGTTTCTGAATCTCTCATGTTCACATTCAATGCTATAGTTTGCTTGTTAAAATCGGTAGTGTATTCTTGCACGTTCTGCCGCTTGACAAGTTACAAGAACTGTCATTGCTCACATAATTGTGGTAAAACTGATTTTGGATAGTTGTTATGAATTGCTTCCAAGTAGTAATCCATGAAACTTACCTGTTGCTCTTCAATAAATCCCTTGGTGCTGAAATAAACCTCCATTGACTTGAACCAACCATCCAACGTCTCTAGATTCAAGTCCCCACTGTATGCAGGAATTTCGATCCTTGCCTCAGCTATTAATGGCGAATTGTCTATGAACCGTGGCTGGATTTCTGTATTGGTAGTTGAGTTGGAACTTTCTGGTGGTTTGGAATGCGTTGTTTGTAACTTTTCTAACATTTCCATTATGGTATCCACTTTTCCCCTGCATTGTTTTCATCTCTTCCCCCATCTCCATGTTCTTCGATCAATATTAGGATCTAATGGTAAAACTTTGTTACCCTTGGATTTAAGGCCTTTCTTTCATAGCCGGAAACATTGCTTACTTCCCGTTTGTGCTTTGATACCACTTGATCAGTTTTAGACCCAATATGATAGATAGAAAATAGCTTCATAAGTAGAAAAACAAAACTAACATAGTGCAATTGAAACTTTGTTGCTTCGGAGAAAAAGTTTTAAAATGTTTTTCTTCTAGGTTATCTCTGGCCTAGGAGTTGCATCTTTTTTGGTTTTCTCTTGTGTGCATTTCCTACGAGTAGTCTCACTCCTTCAAAAATTAAACTATCTTCTTTATAGTAAAGATTGGCTATAATACAGTTGTTAACATATTCTCTTCAAATATATATTTTTCCCTTAGATCTCCACCTGTGCAGTTTTCTGCACAGCGTGTCGTAAGCCTGGATAAAAGAGGAACGCTTGTGATAGGCTTGGCGAGCCAACGGTAAAATCACCGCCACTCCCTATAAAAATAGGTCGCGATAGGCTTGGCTAGCCATCGGTAGACGGATAAAGTACGAGAGCAGTACCAAGATGGGTGACCGATTAGGAAGTCCTCGTATACCTTTGTTTGGTCGAAAATCAGCCGTTTCCTTTGGAAAGGGCGGGAGCAGTACCAAGATGGGTGACTGCTTGGGAAGTCCTCGTTTTCACTTCCTAGCCTACCCCAACTGGTTTGGTACTAAAGGCATAGAAGAAGATATATTTTTTCCTTAGCTTCTATAAGTAGTGTATAAGATGCTCCATTTTTAGCTTTCCCTCTAGTATGATAGAGATACTCTCCACTGATCTCCATTATTAAACTACGCAACGTCTCTGAGACCATGAAGCCGAGTAGAGATATCAATGAAGTTAGTTTAACGGATTTTTTTTTTTTTTTTTTTGTATTAATTATACTATATATTTTGCTATCTATAATCTTTGTTAAACTATTTATATATTTTGTGTGCGTCGTGTTCCCATTTTCTAGTTTTTTAAGTTGTTACCGTACTAGGCGCATGACACCGGCACTGTGTAACAGTTTTTTACCAAAAGCATGGGAGACACTGCAAATTTGTACACCCACTAAAATTGGGATGCTTTATTCTGGCCAAGCTCATTGGGCTACATATACCTACTTTTATACACCCGGTTTCTGGTGTATAAAGGTAGGCATATGTGGCCCAATGAGCTTGGCCGGAATTAAACACACCCCGGTTTCAGTGGGTGTACAAATTTGCACTGGAGATTAGTGGAGAAGATAAAGGAATATCATTTTACCAAAAAATGATATTCACCTTCAGTGGGTGTTGGTTATCATAAGGTCATAGGCTATTGCAAAACTCAATATCTCTTCACCTTCTTGGTTCTTCTCGCCGTATCCAACCTCTCCATGCATCCTCCTAAACCCCTCTCCACTTGGGCCAACGTGATCGTTGAAGTCACCTCCAATGAAAATCTTCTCATTGCTAATCACATCCCTAACTAGGCTATCTAAAT
Source organism: Papaver nudicaule (assembly GCA_023529015.1). Taxonomy (NCBI): domain Eukaryota; kingdom Viridiplantae; phylum Streptophyta; class Magnoliopsida; order Ranunculales; family Papaveraceae; genus Papaver; species Papaver nudicaule. The sequence continues at coordinate 1,672 of JAJJMA010157702.1, read as the reverse complement.
CCTGCCAAAATTGTCGTTTATCGTCCTCACTAAGACCTACTTGCGGGCATACTCACTAATGACGTTCAAACCCATATCTTCTAACGCTAATAACTTTATCCTTAGAATTCCTATCGATTAAAATGCCTACCCCGTTCTTGTTCCCTTGCGCTCCTATGTACCATAGCTTGGAACCTGTACCTTCCACCTCCTTTGCTTTCTGGCCCGTCCATTTGGTTTCCGGCACACGTAAAATATTTACATACACACCTCCCTAGTCGCAGTATCAACTATTTCTCTTAGATTTCCTGTCAAAGATCCTACGTTCCAACTACCTTAGCGCATCCTACCTACCTCATCTGGCTTCCTTGTCCCTCGCACTCGTCGAGTATAGTTCGAAGACCCTCGCTTATTTAACTACTACATCCGGGCGCCGACGTAGCGGCCCTTGCTCATTTGACACCATATTCGGGCAACATGGCGTGTCACGGAGGTGACGACCCGTTCCTTGCTCATTTGACACCACACCCGGGTTCCGGTATGGCGCGTCGCTACGAGGGTTACGCACCCAACGAATTTTTTAATCTGGGTCTCATCTCATAAAGTTTGGCAGGGGCCAAATACCGTTGGCTTGCCAAGCCTATCACGAACGTTCCTACTTTATCCATGTTTACAACAGGCTGTGCAGAGAACTACATAGGCGGAGTTATTGCATTTGGTCAACATCAAAGGAAAATAAAATATCTAGCATGATAAACTACTTAAATATAATTTATTTCTTAGAATTCATTCACAGATCAGCGTTCTCTTTGTTATTTTATAACAATGCTTGACACTCTCTGTAATTACATTGGCCATAAACATATTCTCTGCATCATATCACACCAGTAGTAGTAGCAGTAAAACTGTTAACGCTACCAATAGGTGAATAATTATTTATGATGTACTCAATAATATATGTAGTGATTATTATGATATTCATTTTAAGTTGACTAATTAAGATGTACCATGCAATGAGGTACCCAAAACACTAATGCTTTCCTGGGTTCTGGTTTGCAATAAACTGGAACTTTCAAATGCTCATCAACCTTTTCTCCATTTTGTTTCTCCTCCTTGTAATCTTCTCCTCCTTTTGTTCTTGTTGTTTTTATAGAATCCTTGAATCCTTGACAAAGAGATTATTACTTTTACTTTTGTTGTTAATATAGTAATTATTTTTTCTGCAGCTTGAGAGGTCATTGTTGTTGTTGTTGTAGTGGGTCGTTTTGGAGTTGGGCAGTGACTGTTGGTTGAGTGAATGATAAATTCCACCGACGTCTGACACCATTGAGGTTGTCTCCTTTCGCCAGCTATACTGGTACATGCTGAATAAAGAAGCCGCTGCCGCCACCACAACAGTTTGTTGTGGCAGTGTGGACATATCCAATGGTGCTTCCCTTGCAGCTAATGTTGGTGGTGATATTGGAAGTAGCAGTGGTAGTACTTCACCAAGATCAATCATTCTCTCGCCGCTGTTATTCTTAGACGACAATGCTGATCTGTGAACATTCATCACTGCAGTTGGCTGCAGTTTTGAAACTCTGGTACTAGTCACTTCTAACACAATTGCTTTGTCATCTTCTTCTTCTCCCATTATGGATTCTTCAATCTCTTTACCAGGACTGCACTCGAATTCTACTTCCTCTTCGATTTT
>JAJJMA010157695.1:0-10011 GCA_023529015.1 Papaver nudicaule | reverse complement strand
CATTTCTGCAAATGAACCACAGACTATATTCAAGGCATAATACAACATTATAGTGCCAAATTTCGAGTCTACTACGGAAGATATAAAAGAAATTTTTTGCTTCGCGGGATTTGGGATTGAATTCGACTTATGAAAATATATTGTACATATACAGCAATGCAGATTTCAGTAGCCAAAAGAAGTTGGATCTTTAAACAGATTCAGATTTACAACAAGTGCACAAAATATTATTCCACTACCTGAAACCTGATAGTCTACCCAAACAGAAAGCATGATCTGTAAGTACATTATTCTACTATCGAGGAAAATAAGCATACCTATGGTTTTTAGCCCATGGATGAGTACAACGTATTGAGTAGATGAATATCTAACGTCAGCTATGTGATAATTTCCTAGGTGATTGTCTAAAGAAAGCACAATCTCTACTTCAAAGTGTTTCAGAACTGAAGTCTAGCTTCGATTAACATGCATACAATAACATGTCCTGCCTTTACTGTATATGTTTGCATAACCTACTTATCAGCATCTTAACGAAGTGTAAAAGAATTGGATAGACCTAAGTGTCTATCATCTAAAGAACTTCAAGCCAACAAGTTCAGATTTTCTGGTTTCACTTGTGAAGGACATTGCGTCGTATTAAATCCACAAATTAAACCACATCAATAAGAACCTAATAGGGAACACCTTATGGCCCCATGCATATAACTTCTAATTACTAAGATAATCACCGACATATTAATGTATTCTTTGCATTAGAAATTCAGAAATGCATCAAATCTAAGTTGTTAACAGAATCAAAACACTATGCAAAAAGCGCACCATGAGCAACAGTTACACAAGAAAATAGTAATACTCTTAAAATTGACAATTCTTATATGCCCATTTCTCAAATTCATTGGTTATAGCTTTAAAGATTATAACTTTGATTTCATTTTCCTGTTTTAACAAATACAGCATTCGGTAATACATCAGCAAATGATTTGCAATGTAACTAAGAAAAAAATTATGGTAAAAAGAATTGCACCAAATTTCAGAACTCTTAGGGACCTTTTCAACTATATTTCCTTCTGATGCATTCCTATGTTTCGTCTAGTGATTTTCAACAGAGAAAAACAAATTCATTCAGCACTGTCCATAAGATTTTGAGAGAAAATATTATAATGCGAGAAATTGTTGTTGTTGATGAAAATCATGGATGATGGTAAGCGTGTAGTTGTTTACGGCATGCTTTCAGTAGGATTAATTAGGGTTTTGGAGATCTGAAGATGAAGAATGTTAGGGTTTTTCTTGTTTATCCCAACCTGCAGCTGCTACTACTGACAACAAATATAGGATCTGAAGCCGCTTTCTTATATGGTTTTTAAGACCCTACCCCTTTCAGAATATGAGATCTGAAACAATGTTTGGGTTTCTTATTATTAATCCCCACTGTGGCTGCTACAACTGAAGGTGAAGTGAAACCACTTCTTATATATGGTTTATAAGACCCTGCTGGTTCAATATAGGGTTTTTTTTATACCTATCGGCGATTGGTGCTTTACTATCTGATCCAACGGCTAATTCACATTTGATGACCGGCTGGTTCATATTTTTAGTCTTGGGCTTCTTAACCTTTGCTGCAGTTTCATCCAATTTTAATGCTGATCATCCAACCCACTAGTTAAACATACTGTTGTATCAGTCAATTTTACTGAATTAATTTTACAATTCAGTCATTGTGTATTCATGAATTTATTTTGCAAAGACTTTTTTCCGTAAGCTGCATACATTTTTTCTATTGATCGAGGCTTGTCTTTGATACGTATTCAAGCCCATTGAGAATGAATTACAGCTGGCTAGGCAGTCCTATCAGTGAGAAAGCATTTAGGATTCGTATTGCAACTGTCAATTTCATTTCCAAAATTGTTGCAATATTAATTGGCATTGGTTTCACCACTACTGTGCAATGTTGGTGTTAGGAGAAGAGCTGCTAGAGTCTCTTTTGAAATTGAAACCAGCCGTTGGTAGCCAAAGTCAATATTCCCTCCGTCCTTGTTCTTGGAAGAGAAGTTCCACTTCCGATACAACAAGTCCAAGCAAGTGGTACAGAATCACTTGTAACAACGAGGGAAGTGTCGCCGTATTTTCTCATTGTCTTGCTGCTTCAAGCTTGTTGTTTGGTGTTGGTGGCTTTTTATCCCTCGGCCTTGTTTCGCATAGGCTTCCCCCTTCTTGTTTCTTGATCTACGCAGGTTTTGGGTCCTGGGGGTTTTAAAGAGATCAAATTACAAGTTCTGTTTCATATGCAACTTGTCATGATTTCAGAACATCCATTAATGGAATAGTTGAAGATCCGTAAACAATAGTTTAGCAAATTAAGTTGACCTCTCCTGTTGGTACTCGGTGTTAACCTATACAAGATTGATAACTAAAAGGATGTACAAGTCTAAAGGCTATTAAACAATGTGGTAGCACTATTGGGTAACACACAATTGATTTCATTCAGATCTCTCTTGAGCCACCAACAGAAGAAATAGAAATCATAGCAGCTTTCTTTGTATTGCCCTAAGTTTCTTTAATCAGATCCTCTTTAATTTAGAATTTCAGGTCTCTGGTTCAGCGCTTCGAGGTGACCAACCAAAGTACCTGCAAGCAAAAAGATTGAAGACCATAAATTCCTGCATGTGATGTAAAATTATCCTGAATAGGTGGCCTTCTCTTCGGCTAATTCCTCAACAACATTGAGCAAATTATCAGTATCCTTTTCAATACATCAACTTCTCGAGAGGAAAACTCATAGTGTGCGAGATGGTGTCGATCAAGGTTGTTTTTGCGATGATTTGATTTCATTTCATTTCGGGCTTTGAGATCCGTTGAAGAAGAAGAAAGAATGTTATAGGTTTTCTCTCCACTGCGGCGGCTCACTCCTCCTACTACTACCAAGCAAATGAGATCTGTAGCCTATTCTTATGACCTGATTATATGATCCAACGACTGGTTTATAAGACTGCCCGTTTCAATTTAGGGTTAATGTTGATGGTCTATTCGTGTTTTACTATATGATGATCCAACGACTGGTTCGTATTTGAGGACTGACCTGACTACTGACCGAAATTAAAGTAGTCGACGGTTGTGATTTTAATTGGATACAGGTGGAAAGATGGTATTGGAAAGGTGTGATGGAATACTTTTCTAGTGGCTTGACACTCATTTCTTAACAATTCATGCGTCTCGGTACTTATACACCGCTGGTTCTAATAAGATAATTTAGAAGCAATACTAGTCTTGTGAGATTGATGAGGATGGTAAATTAGTACCAGAGAAACCACTTTTGTGTGCATTTCGGCTTGCTAGAAGTACTTCGGGACACACCCATGCATACACGATCAAAACCATCAATCAGGATTGTTATTTGGGAAGTTTTATAATGCATTGTGCTAATTAAATCGAGAGAGTTAATTGCACTTTAAGGGATACACAATAAGATTTTTACAGTATAAGTCTATAAGAGTTCTAAGTACTACAAAAGAATGTGCCATTCATTTGGAAGATTAGAGTTGACTATTGGCTGTATATTTTCAAACGGTCAAATGAAATACATGAATGTATCATAACAATTAATCACCTATTTATCCATTGTTCTGAGGCAACAAAATATGAAAATTCTTTTCACAATGCCTTTGGACTATATTGGGTTCATGGGGAAGGGTTGCATCAGGTGTTTCTGGATAATAAATGCGAAATGTTTTCGGCTAGAGGAAATTTCATGTAGGACGTCTTACCTTTCGCCATTTGCTGGGGTATATAGAAGAAAAGGAACTCGCGAAGATAAGGAACTGAATTGTTCAAGATATCAAAGCTCTCATCTTGTATTGGGCGATTTGTTCTGACGATCTTATGTGTAAATGGGAAGCTATTGTGAGTTAGGAGGAGTAAGCGTTAGCAGTACTGGTGTGATCTTAGGCCTACTTATAAAGGTCTGTGGTTTTGCTATTTTCTTTGTAATTCATCATTTTTTTATATAAATTACTTTTGCCGATCAAAAAAAAAATCCTTAACTATTAGAACATTAATTGATTAAAACAAATTAAAATGTCAAACTAGTGACAAAGAGATTTGCAATGTGAAAATCATAGCTTCGTTCTTCTTTATTAATAAGGATGATACATGCACTTTCCACAATCAAGAGCATCTTCAACAACATTGAAGAGTATATTGAGCACTTGAAGATTTAAAGGCAGGAAGACACTGAGGGATGTGTTATACGTAACATGGTGTAAATTTAAGCAGTGCAGACAAAATTACTTTGTGGGGGAAAAGTTGTTGCGAAAATTTCTTGAAAACTTGCCACTGCCACTACGAAAAATCCAACATGGCTCTCTGTTATGGACTTGGGATATACGTAGTTCGATTTACTTACCTTGCATGCAGCGATTCAAGTGGAATTGCCTATTGAATCAAGTATAAACCAAAATAAGGCTGACCACTTCACTTAGAACATCCACCACAATAAATAAATTGGCAATTTATATTTGTAAATTGGTACTATCAGGTCTACTATCAGCAATTGGGTTTGTTTAGCTTGACACTGATTGAAGAAATTGTGCAGAAACTAACAGATTCATCATTTCAAAAATATGTAATTTGATCTTCTATTTATACTTTCCACAATTATTGGGTTTCTCTGTTATGAAGATTGCAGCTTGAGACTTACATTACAGAATTGAACAAAAGAATAACAACTTCATAAAGCTCATCAGATCTACTCTCAACAATTACTTGATTTATTTTTCCATTGAAGACGAGTTCATGGGCACTATTGTAACGTCAATTGTACTGATAAACATATAAATTGTCGAAGAAAAAAAACTTACATTATGGCTTGGTAAGGGGGTACGTACACAAAGAAGCCGGTCTCTAGGCTCGTGTGGTCTGCTTTGTTGCGCCGCTATCTAAAGTAGCCCATGGACTTGCCGCCCTCAGGCCTCAGCCCCTAATTCCTAGACATGATTTATTTGTTGTTGTTTTTTTCAACCTATGATTGGATAGTGCAAAAACCCTACGTATTTCCTCAGGGTACATATATATACAGAAGCTAACAAATCAATGAGAAACAAAAGACAAATTTCCTGCTAAAATGGAGGATGTATATCGTGGGACCTCTCGAGAAAGGGACTGAGGGAAGGTAATACTTAATTGTTGCTACTGACTATTTTACCAAATGGTCGGAGGCACGAGCTTTAGCCAATATCCAAGACAAGGACGTACATTACTTTGTGTTCGAGCAAATCATCTATCGCTTCGGGATACTTGCAGCTATTGTCTCAGAAGACGAGGCACATTTCAAAGACACCAATATGAACAAATTATGCAACGAATTTCGCACAAGAAGAAGCAAAGCCACGCCTATGCACCAACAAGGGAATGTGACTCCAGAGTTGACAAACAAAGTCATAGCCAACACGCTAAAAGATGCTCTGGAGGAATATGGAGAATGATGGTGTGCGCAACTATTCAACATCCTATGGAGGCTCAAAATAACTAAAAGACCTAACTCAGAAGAATCCCCATTCCTCCAAGCATATGGTACAGAGGCTATGATACCGGCAACCAAGACGGAGGCTTGGGAGGAAAACCTCACAACTAATGAGATATTATCTAAGATAGATATTCCAGAGGAAACGAGGCAGGTCGCACTGCAAAAGATAGAAAACTATCATCGAAAGTTATCCAGGGAGTATAACGAAAGGATCCACTTTCGGGAAGCCGCAGTAGGAATGCGCATCATACAAGAAACTTCTAGACCAATAGCAGGAGATATCTCTCAGAGCTTCGTAATCCTATACGAATCATAGTTATCGACTTATGCTCTGAGAAAACACTCATGTAAACTTTTCGGGAATATTCATAAAATCTTTTGTTATTATATTTCTAAGAATCTCAGATATTTAAAGATGTCCCTAACCTTTAATTTCCGAAACATTTATGGAATGTCAATAAAATCTTAGATTTCCTTGTCTTGTTTATCATCCTTTGTCAGATTATAATAGAACTGATTCACACATTAATGTATTAGCAAAGTCATCCTTTGTCAGACTATAATACTTAATTTGTGATGTCTTATTCAGAATAAAACTATAATAGAGACGGTTCGTTTCCATAATTTAAAGTCATGTACGTACGTCATTGTCTTGAATATTGGCTAAAGCTCTTACCTCCGAACATTTGCTAAAATAGTCAGTAGCGACAATTAAGTATTTGCTTCCCTCGGTCCCCTTCCGGAGAGGTCCCACGATATCCATCTCCCTAGTTTTACTCCATTTGAACAAAAACTAACAACTTCGTCATTTCAAAGAACAACTTAGATACATGTAATTTCTCAGATTAATCAATCCATGAATAATCATAAGGTTATAGCTCTAAAGATTATAACTTGATTTCATTTTCATATAAAACATTTAGTGATACACCAATGAAAATGTAATTAAACTAGCTAGTAACAAAAGATTTGCAATCTAACTAACAAAAAATTATGGAAAAAGAATCCACCAAATTCCAGAACTCTTGAGGATTTTTTTCTTTTTTTTTATCAAATATTACACTTTGTTGCACTTGAGCTATCTCGAGCCACTTGTTTACCAATAATATTTGTAGAAATTTTGTAAAACTAGAGACAGAATGGAAGTCACAACATCTATTATTCTGGATGATCTTTAACAAGTTTGTGAGACGGTCACCTAATAGAAAAATTTGAGGCCGATAGACTTGGAATGAACTATAAGATTTTGAGAGAAGAAATCATAATGCGACAAGTTATTGTTGTTGTTGAAGATCGTGGATGATAATAGACCTGTAGTAGTTACTCCCATCACTTCAGTAGGATCAAGGTTCTGGAGATCTAAAGAAGAAGCAAAAGAAGAGAGAATGTTAAGAGGTGGCTCACTGCTATGAACTATCTACATGAGATCTGAAGCCACCTTTTTATATCGTTTAAACTCTGCCCAGTCAATTTAGGGTTTGTGTGGATAGTCTATTTGTGTTTTACAATCTGATCCAACGGCTGGTTCCCAAAAGATGACTGACCGTAATGACCGTTCACGGACCTATGTGCATAACTAATTGACGGTTGGATTATGCATACAAGAGGACCTTATTAAATCCATTTTGGGAGGTCCTCAAAATTCTAATTTGATGCGCCATCATTGGAAGTAAGAACCCAGGTAGGTGCCAGGACTAGATTAGTTTGGAGCTGCACCCGCAAACATTTCAGTGAGCCTAGCAGCCAGGTCCATAGAATTTGCTCGTCAAAAGTCGATTCATTGCTTTTGGAGACCCTCTTCATACGTCGCACCGGTTCAATGCCTGACTGCTCCCAAAAGGTAACCCTCTACGTAGCCTATCAGTAATTTTCTTTTACCATTTTATGGAAAAGGCACTTTTTATTTGACTACAGGCATTTTCCGTTGTCCAATACCACCAACCAATGCTGGTTGCCTTCCTGTCAAGACCGTAAGTATTATTATCAGTAGATGATATGCATGACATTAATTAGACCAGCAATAGCAAGAGCATTCTTGGGTAATATTGATGCTGCAAATCTTTATGTGCTGGAACCTAGATAAACCTCGGCTGTCTCACGCATCTTAATGAAACCAAGAAAGACATTTCCTCGTCTGCAAACTGTTTCTCTTCACCCTTGTAACTTACACCAATCAGGGGTTTGTAGCAATGACCTTGAAAGGACATAACTATAGACATCAACTCTACTCCTAACAGAGTTATCACCACTGCATCTGTTAACAAATTACAAAATCCATGGCACCATTTACACGAACCAAGATCACATAAGCAACTCATTAAATTCTCGAGCACGTGAAAAACTGAAATGCTTCATCTGCACTAATGTTTAAAAATAAGAAGTCACTGAAGTCACTGCCCTATTTGCTTTTCTAGGTAATCCTCCCACTTTCACTCACAATGAAAATGAAATTACCTGCAATGTCACCCATGGTTTTGCTAGTACATGCTATCAATGGCTGCTCAATCAATGCAATATTCCCCCAACTACTGTCCCATACAATTGCATATGGATTCAGCTGGTACCTCCCAAAATACAGTTTTTCATGTGGACTGCTGCTCAAAATGCGATTGCTACTACAGATAATTTGTTAAGAAGAAGGTGCAATGTCTCTTCCACTACTTGTGCTCTCTGCAATACAGCCCAAGAATCTGTCAACCACTTATTCATGCATTGCACATTCTCTCAGAAGATTTGGGACTATTTTCTGGCTGGTTACAATATTAAATGGGTACAATGCGGCACATTAACTGGCCAACTACAGGCATGGAAGTTTAGAAGAGGCAGAAATAGAGGAAGGAAGCTCTGGCCTTTGATTATCTTTGCAATATGCTGGACACTCTGGCAGGAGAGAAATAAAAGAAGAATGGCAAATAATAGTCCAAGGAATGAGGGCACAATCATAAACGAAATTAAGGCTCTGCTGTTTCTCTGGGGCTCAAACTGTAAGTTGTTTTGGGGCATTAGATTTAGGCAATTGGTCACTCATTGGAAGACTACGTTAGATTGTAATTAGTGGTTAATTGCTACATTATGGACTGAGCTTTGCTCTTGTAACTCTTTTCTTTTTCAATAAAGTTTTATCCTTGCCCCTCAAAAAAAAAAAATCCACAAAAATTAAATATATATACAAATCTCTGGGAGAGCCGTACCTTTTTTCTTTCTTTACAAGGAAACGGCTAGAATATTCGATTATAAATCCTATTTTTGCTTCAATTAATGGAATGCTTCATGATATGTTCTTAGTATTCAATTTGATTATACGAAATAGGTTGGTTTAATTACTTATCAGTGGAAATATGAGGAATGGCTCTCGGTTATAGACTGACCTGATTAGAGTAGCTTAATGAAGGGGGTTTAGGTAGAATTACTTACTCTTGCTGATCGACTCTCCACACAATTATTGGATCTGTTTCGGATTTGTTGTAGAAATTGTTGGATTTGTTTATCCATTTCAACAAAATTATTAATTTTGCCAGATCCTTCACAACGATCATCTTTATATGGCAAAAAGGAAGCAAATAACTGAACAAAAACTAACAACATCATCTTTTCAAAGAAAAACACAAATTAGATATACATGTAATTTTCAACTAGAGTAATTCTTTAACTTGTTGTCAGCTATAGAGAACCAATATATATTCAACGGAAAAATGTATAACAAATTAAAATAGAGGAGAATTAATGTACGCAATGGGAGAAAATCATTCAAATTATAAAACGAACACCCATTCAGCTTTATTCATTACTATCTACTTACATAAACATCTTCATCAAGCACTAAGACTATTTTTAACTAAATTTAACAAACAATTTAAACATTGAACATTAATGCTTATTTCCAAGTTCATTTTCCAGCCTGGAAAAGCAATTAATAACGAAAACCCATTATTTTATAAGATTTGGAAGCACGTATTACTGCCGTTGCATTGGAATCGACATCTTCAAGAATAAAAAGATGTTATACACCAAAAATTTTAGATATCTGTGACTACAATTGAGCTAGTTTTGAGAGGAAAACTCACTTTGAGGAAAATAATTTTATTTGTGATGTTTTTGTATGTGAACAGGAGGATTCCCATACAGATCCAATATCTCATTCTCCACTACTATCTTCATAACAGAGTAGATCTATACAAACCGAAAGAGAGGTGGAGACTGCAAAGTTATGTGTATGAAGTATGATGAAAAGAGTGATAGAAATCCCAAGTTTATATAGTGTTGGATTATGTTGCTCAACCCTAACAACCCTATAACAACATTACCTGATCAAGCCCATGAATTCTAAGCGCAATATCAATTACTACAACAAGGCCCAGTATGAAGTATTCATGAACAGTTATCTAAATCTGGTCTTGTGCAATAGACGTCGCCGGCAAGCAAACCTGACAAGTTGCTCTTCGTCTTCATTCACTGCTCAGGCTTCATTATTCGAAATTTCTACAGCAGCAAAA
>JAJJMA010157673.1:0-22935 GCA_023529015.1 Papaver nudicaule | reverse complement strand
TATGTAAGCCTTGTAGAATTTATATTTGGCAAATTTGCCTCAGCGTACTTGCCGCTGTATGCGAAAAGTAATGACAATAATTTGTTAACGGGGTTCAGCGCATAAAGCAAACCTACATCCCCGGATCTTATTCAGATTTCAAAAGCTAATAAGACCTCTTGGGTATTATGCCCGCCCAAGACTTCGGATTTTTACATATATCCTTATGGATAGAATCTTTTAATAAACTTGGCATTCCATGGATGCTCAAGCTCCTTTCCATGCTCATCAACTAACACATAAGCTCCACTACCTGCTACACGCTTTACGACATAAGGGCCTTCCCAATTAGGCTCCAGCTTCTTACATCCTTTCTTCTTCTGATACGGCGGTATCTCCCTTAATACAAGGTCACCAGGCTGGTAATCTCTTTTCACTACACGCTTGTTGTATTCTCTGGCTAGACGGCGGTGGTAATTCTCCATATGAGTCAAAGCAATAAGCCGCTGTTCTTCCAAGTCATCTAGTTTTGCCAAGATTAAGTCTGTATTAAGATTCTTCTCCCAAGCTTCGTGTTTTGTTGTTGGCAATATAACTTCTGATGGAAGCACTGCCTCAGCACCAAATGTGAGTAAGAAGGGAGATGCTCCAGTAGCTTCTCTGATTGTAGTTCTGTAAGACCATAAGACGTTGTGAAGATGCTCACACCATGCCTTCTTGTGTCCTTCAACTCGCCTTTTTAACCCCATTCCTATTGTTTTGTTGGTAGCCTCTGCCTGCCCGTTGCTTTGAGGGTAGATAGGAGTGGACTTTCCTAGTTTGACGCCATATGTTGCCAATAGGTTTTCAATGTTTTCGCCGACCAGTTCTTTCCCATTGTCAGTGCAAATTTCCGCTGGAACACCAAAACGACAGAATATGTTTTCCCATATGAATGTGAATACTTCTTTTCCTGTTCTTTGTCTGATTGCCTTAGCTTCACACCATTTTGTAAAATAATCTGTTGCCACAATAATGTATTTGCGCTGTCCCGACCCTGGTGTCAGCGGTCCAATGATGTCAATCCCCCACTTGGCAAAAGGCCAAGGGCTTAACACTGAATTCAACGAGACTGCTGGTGCTTTTATTTTGTTTGCATACAGCTGACAATTCCTACACCGTTTAGCATACTCAGCGGCATCACCATTCATCCAAGGCCAGTAGTATCCTTGCATCTTTACTTTTAAAGCCAGCGCTCTTTGTCCGCTGTGGTTTCCGCAGTCTCCTTCGTGAATTTCCTTCAACAACTTCTTTCCTTCATCTCTTGATACACATCGTAATAGTGGCCCAGCAAATGATCTTCTGTATAGGACGCCGTCTCTTAGCTCATAATTTCTTGACCTGCTGATAATCTTGTGCGCTAGAAGTTTGTTTCCAGGAGTGGTAAGATGCTCCAAGTAGTATCTTATTGGAACTCTCCAATCTGTTTCCGCTGATTCTTCAATATCTACCGCCAACACCTCCTGCTGCCTTCTTCCTTCTATTGATGACATCTTTAATCTTTCAATAGCTATTGCCGGCACCTCTGGATCCGCCATCATTGAAGAGATAAATGCTAATGCGTCGGCATGCCTGTTGTCGTTTCTGCATATGTGTCTAAATTCAAGGCCAGTAATCTTGTTAGCGTATTCTCGCGCCACTTGTAAATATTGCTTCAGTGAACTATCATGTGCTTCATATCTGCCTAAGATCTGTCGAATAACAAGCTGAGAATCACTAGTCAAACGAATGTTGCTGATGTCCATTTCGATTATGAGTCTCATGGCGTGTATCACTGCTTCATATTCTGCCTCATTGTTTGTAGCTGGGAACTCCAATCTGAATGAATGGACTATTCTTGAGCCTTTTGGAGAGATGAAAACTATGCCAATTCCTTTACCTTCTTTATTAGCTGAGCCATCAACATATACTTCCCATTGATTTGGATCTCTCTTCAACAAGTCTGGGACTCCTTCATCTAGATCTTCCTTCTCCATAAATGGAATATCTTCAGTTTCTTCCTCTTCTTCTTCAATGGGAAAGTCCGCTAGGAAATCAGCGATAACTTGTGACCTTTGAGCTGTCCTTATTTCGTATTTGACGCCAAACTGATCTATCTGAGCATTCCATTTTGCAATACGCCCTGCTCTTTGAGAACTATGAAGAATGGCTTCAATAGGAGTTTTGGTGAGCACAGTTATGGGATGAGCATGAAAATATGGGCGAAGTCTGCTAGTGGCGAAAACCAGAGCTAGTATTAGTTGCTCTATCTTAGTATAATTCTTCTCAGCGGGCTGCAGAGTTCGACTAATATAATAGATTGGTGTTTCTCCTCCTTTTGTCCGCACTAAGACTGCACTGACCGCTGATGATGTGGCCGCCAAGTAGACTCTTAATTCTTCTCCATGTTCTGGCGGTTGGATGGCTGGCAAAGTAGCTAAATACTTCTTTATTCCCTGGAAGGCCTCCTCATGGTCCTTTGTCCAGTTGAACTTTTCTCCTTTCTTCAGCATTTGGAAGAATAACTTGCACTTGTCAGAGAATCGGGATATAAATCTGTTAAGAGATGCCAGTACACCATTTAAGCGCATAACATCCTTCAGAGTTACCGGCGAGGGCATTTCCAAAACCGCTTTGACTTTGGCCTGGTCTGCCTCTACTCCTTTCTTTGTGACAACATAGCCCAAAAACTTTCCAGATGTAACACCGAATACGCACTTTGCAGGGTTGATCTTTAACTTGGTTATCCTCATGTGATCAAAGATCTCTTTCAAGTCTTGTATATGATCCTTCTTTTTCTTGCTCTTGACCAACATATCATCAACGTATACCTCCATGGTTTTACCTATCCACTTCTCAAACATATCTTGAGCCATCTTTTGGTATGTAGCGCCAGCATTCTTGAGACCAAACGGCATTCTTGTGTAACAATATAAACCTTTAGTGGAGAAAAAAGCTGTATGACGCTGGTCTTCTTCAGCCAGCGGTATCTGGTTGTATCCAGAATAACCATCCATAAAAGACAGCAACTCATGCCCAGAGGTAGCGTCAACGGTCTGATCTATACTTGGTAATGGAAAGCTGTTTTTAGGACACGCCCTATTCAAGTCGCTGAAGTCAATACAAATTCTTACTCCTTTATTCTTCTTAGGAACCACCACCATATTAGCTATCCATTCTGGATATTGAACTGGTCTAATGATTCCTGACGCTTTCATCCTGTCAATCTCAGCCTCCACCGCCTCTTTGTACGTTGGTGCCAATTTTCTTGGACGCTGTTTGAATGGCCTGATCCTTGGATCTATATCCAACTTGTGGCATGCAATTTCTGGATCAATACATGGCATCTCATTCATGCCCCAAGCAAAGACATCCACATATTCTCTTAGCAAAGCCTCTAGTTGCTGAGATTCTTCTTCATTTAATAAGGTACCAATTTTTACTATCTTAGGGGCATCTTCTTCACCTATGTTGATCTCTCTTGTAGGTTCTACCGCTGTGAAGTGCAAATCTGGCTCACCCATAGGAGAAGGTTCCTTTAGTTGCTATAAAGGCGCTGACGAAGGACCTACCGCTGAATCATCCTCCTTTACAGAGAGAATATATGTGTTGGGATCGGCGACCAGCTCAGCTATTTCTTTAGTTTTGGTTGCTTCTTTTGTCTGCTTCTTCTTCTCGGTTATTCTTGCCTTTCGAGTTTCACGCATCTTTACGTCTACTTCATTGCATGCCTTTGCTGTAGATGAGTCGCCAATGTATTCAGCTACCCCTTCTGGTGTTGGAAACCGCAACCGCTGATGATAAGTCGAAGGAACTCCCTTGATACTGTGTAACCATGGTCTACCGAGAATTGCTGCATACGGCGAGTCTACCTCCACAACACAGAAAGTAGTATCCATAATCAATGTTTTAGTCGTAACAACCTTCATCTTCACTTCCCCTTTGGGCTTGGACGCTATCCCATTAAATCCATAAATACTGTATGACGAAGGAACTAATGCCTCTACTGGCTCTTCTTTAGAGTCCATAGCTTGGTACGCTGAATTGAAGAGAATATCCACAGAGCTTCCTGGATCCACCAATACTCTTGGAACTTTGAATTTTCCTATTTGAATGGTAAGAACCAACGGGTTCAAGTGACTTCTTGCTTCTGGTGATAGCTCTACCGCTGAAAAACTGACCGGCTTTTTCATCCATTCTAGCAGTGGACTGCTCTTGACGGCGACACTGAAAATTTCTTTGCCACTGCTATCCCTCTTGTGAATTCTTGACATTACGTTATTATGAAATTCATCTCTACTGATTGTCGAATGCACAATTGAGAAACAATTCAACTCTTTCAAATCACGCTGAACTTCTACTTCAAATACTTCAGGCTTTGGCTGCACTGCTTGGACTGGCTGCATCTCCATTGGTGGCGCTGGGGGTAATTCTAAGAAATCTTGAAATCTTCCCATACGGATGAATCGATGTACTTCTCTTTGAACTCCTGTGCAGTTTTCAGTTGAATGACCATGGAACTGATGATACTGGCAGTATTGGCTGGTATTGGAAATAGGGTTCGCAGGATTGCCTCTATTAAAAGGATAGCGGATTTCGTTCCTTGATGCTGAACTCTCTATCTGCCCAAAGGCATCAGTATACGTGACACGTAACTTTGGTAGCGTGGCGTCTTGAAAATCTGGGTGTCCTGGCTTTCTATCGCCAAATCTTCGATTGTCGTTATTGAATCTTCTATCAGTATTCCCCTGTCTCCGATTATCATATCCTCCTCTATTGTCGCCATAATTTCTTCTATCATTGTTAGCATATCTTCCTCTATTGTCTTGATCATCTCTTCCTGCATAAGTGTCTCTTTTTCCTTGATTCCACTGTTGGCTGCCATTCTGTTGATGCTGCTGTCTTTCTTGTGACTGCTGATATGGGACGACTGCCGTTGATGCCTTAGCCGCTTCTGCTTCTAATTTTTTGTATTCCCTTCTAATCCATTCCTTTCTTGTTTCTTCTTGCTCTTCCGGCGACAAATTGTTGATAGAATGGGCGTGCTTTGTGCTTTCTTTCTTCTGGCGGTCTTCCTCTTCTCGCATTTCTTCGTATACTAACCACTCATTCTGTCTTGCCCTTAACTCTCCTATATCTGCCACTGGAGTCCAATATAGGGACTGGAACATCTGATCCGTTGTCTCCATACCGCTGGTAAATGCTCCCATCTTTTCTTTGTCAGATACCGCTGAACCTACTTCACCACACAATTTTCTCCACCTCATGATGTAACTTCTACAGGTTTCTGAAGGTCTTTTCCTGTTGTTGAACAATTTCTCTGCCCCAGGGCGCCTTCTCTTGTTTTGTATATAGTTTGCAATGAACTTTTCTTCTAACTGTGAGTATTTCGCAATTGACTTCTCTTTCAGGCCGCCAAACCAAGCCAAAGCTTCATCTTTAAGAGCAGCGGCAAACGACATGCACATAATTGGATCTGAGCCAGTCCAAGCTGTTAAATCTCTTCTGTAGCTTTGCAAGTGCAATGTAGGATCCCCTGTACCGTCGAAGATTGATGTGAAAGTTGGCATACTAAACTTCCTGGATACATACCCATATGTAATTTCGTCTACGAATGGTGTCTTCTTTGCTTCTAAGATTGCCTTCTTCAACTTATCGTCTTTTGGCTGACCTGTAACTTCTTCTATCTTCCTTTCCATACGGCGCAACCTCTTTGCAACATACTCTTGATAGTCATCTAATTTACCCGAGTCAGCGTAACTTTCCTCGCCGTGATTAGATTTCCCTGTCCTCTTACTTCCTTCTTCTTTTTTCACTGTGGACGTCGCCACTTCTGGTCTTACAGATCTGCTCTTCTGAGTTTTGTGTACTGTACGAGTTGAGCGACTTTTGCTTTTGCTACGACTCTCCATTAATTGCTTATGCTGCTGTGCCAATTGCAAGTTACTCTGAAGAATAATATCCATTTGCCTTTGCATCTGCAACTGCATCTGAGCTTGATTTATGGTGCTTTGTTCAAAGAACTTCTTTAGCATTTCTTCAGTGTTGTTAGCGGACTTTCCTTCCGACACTGTTATTGGCGCTGTCCTTGATGCTCCAACAGCAGTCACCATTCTACTGCTACCTCCTATCTCTTTTGAAATATTACCAGCTGCTCTCGAGGCTAACCCATTAGAGTTGAGATTACCATTTACCACTCTTGATAGTCCTTCCACTGCGTGAGATGTTTCACCGGGAATTGCTGTTTCTTTGATGGTGCCATCATCCACTGCTTTTCCTTTACTTTGCGCTGGGACTTCTTCTTCCTCATCTTCTTCTGGTATTCCATCCAAATGTGTTATGTCTTGTATCATAACAGGACCCAAAGTCTCTGTCTGCTGTTGAGGTACCGCTGACTGTGTTGCCGCTGTTTGCTGTAAAGGTATTGCTGACTGCATTGTTACTGCTGTTTGCTGTTCTGATGTCGGCGCCATTGGCTGTTGTTGCTGACTTACTGACTGTGGTATTGCTGATTGCTGTTGATGAATCACCTGCTGTGGTGTTGTTGACCGCTGATTTGCATTGCCACTCAAGAAAAAATCATGCGCAAAACCCAGCGGTGGTACCGCCGATCTTCTCAAGTTGTGTTGACTAGGAAAGGGAACAGACTGAACGGGCATGGGAGATTTCGAAGCTTTACTTGTTGACGCTGTACCTCCTTTCCGCTTAGTCACCATTTTAGTATCCTGTGTAGAAAACAATAAAAGCACTTCCTGACAGTATTAAGCTAGCTTGACTGTTAGCAAATGCCAAATTCGTTAGTGGAGGCAGTTAGACAATTTCTGACAAAGTAAGAAACAAACAAAATAGCACAGAACAGCAGCAACAACATTTGCAGAGCATGACCTAGCCTTGTCGGCAGTTGGAAGAAAAACCCTAAATTTTGAAAACTCATTGAAACCCTAAAAACACCAAAGTTTGATAACCATATTCATGTCAAAGATCAAAATCTGTACGGCACTAACATTTTGTAAATAACTTTTTCATAATGTTTTTTAATCCAAAACTCATACCATGACATAAAATAAGAGACATCTGCCAAGAGTTATATTCAACGTAACAATCTATCATCCTAAATCCCTAATGACGTATGTGAAGTTATCACACCAGCAAGAGTTTGCTAACACCTAAGCAGGAGATTCTTACTACATGTTCAGCACCACAGAAAAAAGAAAAGAGGTTGAAATCCAACTTTTAAACCAACACCTTCTAGCTAAGAAAAAGAAATCACGTCATACCTCTATTAGTGAGAAGGACCATCAATAAACACGATTATGAACACACTAATGACACCCTACACATCTTAATAGAAAGATTTTCCCAAAAAATTTGACAGCAGCAGTATTTTCACAGGCTTCTATAAAAGGAAAACTCCGATAAGCTTACAAGCATATGTATGGTTAAAAACCACCAGCAGCATAAGTGCTGTTAAGACACCACTGAACATGTTGGAATCATTCAATATTTCCTAGTACAAGAGCCTTTTAAGGTTCAGCCTCCTTAAACAACAACAAACATACTTATGACTTCCTTAAATGGAAAGTTTGAGCAACTATCAAACACAGCAGTACAACTAATGCTTAAAAACCTCATTTCTACACAAAATAGCTTAAGTTTCATGAAAACAAGAAGAAAAATTTTGAAAAATCACAGGTTCAGACCTCTTCTAGCGCCAAAATGTAGTTGGTAAAATCCCCATAGTGGTGATTTTACCAATACACCCATGATTAAAGACCATATACACACCATAACATGTATACTTAAGGTAAACACATCAATACATAGATCAGCACTCAGATATAAGCAGAAGACAATACTAAGTATGAAACCATAAGTGAAACACAGCAGATAACAAAGATTAAAGCCCTCAAACATATATTTTCATTAATAGAATCCTTGCATCTCACCTTGCTAAGGATGAACACTCTACAGATAATCACAAGATCTCACTAACAGCTTGGGCTATGGAGAGTTAGAAGGTTTCTTCCTCTCAATAAACCAAGTCCCAGCAATCACTTTTCCAACCCCCATCAATGAGGGCGTACATCGCCTTATATAGCGTTTACAAGTAATGGAATACAGCTAATAAGTACAAACTACTCTGACACTTTTTGTCCTGTTCTTCACCGCCTTACCGCTATACTTTCTCAATAACTCAGCGTCTCCCCCTTATACCTCAGCGCCATTCCTTTACGTAAGATAAGATCAATGACTCAGATTCCACTGAGTCAACCTTTCAACTCTGCCAATCCGACCGTTCTGCCCAACACTTAATGCTCAACTAACTTATCCAGCTTTTGTCTGGGCTTCACCGCTGATACCTTTCTGAGCTATACCGCTATTCCAAATACTTTCTCAGCGTCCCTTAGTTATAAGTGATTACCGCTGATAGGAGCCGCTGTCACTTATACTTCTCTTATGAATGCCCTTCCTAACACAAATCTTTACTCAAGTTCTTATTATTTGGCGTATGGCATTTTCTTCACCTACAGGCGTATTTTTGTTTGCGCCTTGGTTTTCCAAGGCGTATTATTTGTTACGGTTTACTTATTGAGGCGTAAAGTATGTATGATTTCTAATCTTTGTTCGTTTGGTTTATAAGTGGTTCCTTACATTGAATCTATTGTTACCCTGAGGAGTCTGATGAAGAAGAGCCTCCCATTGTACCTATGGAGGATCAACCACCTCCTAATCAAGTGTTGCACGAAGACACTACATATCATTGGCAACCATATGTTTGTAGCATGGTGGGTTTTTGTGAGTTAACCAAAGTTGTGTATTCATTGATCATTTTTCCCTATTTGTATGTCCCAACTTTGTGCTCCCCTTTATGTAGACATGGGTCGATAAAGAAGCCGCAAAGTCATGGGCGCAAGAACATGGCGAAAAGATCTTGTGTACTGTTGTTCAAAACGGACAAGTTAGACCTTATTGTTTCCAAATGGTTTGCGAGTGTAGTGGCACGTACATAAATCATTGTAAGAAGGGTACCTCTTACAAGAGAAAGCATCCCAAGAGGCCTACGCCAATAAGCCGCACCTCAAAGACCGATTGTCCTTTCAAGCTTCAATTTTGGCTTGATCATGATAAGAGGTATTTCTTGAAGAGTGTCATATGCGGTATGCACAACCACGAGGTGAGGGACTGACAACAGGCGAAAGATCATTTTCTTTCTTCTTCTTTTGTTTAGCTTGTTCCCTAAACACATACACAAACAACACAAATAAACAACCAACCAATGAGCAAAACATATTAGAGACAACATGAAATTTACGCCTCAACTTTACATTTTACGCCTTGGTTGAAATATTTACGCACCAGTATACCAAGGCGTAAAATTTGGTTTGCCAAAAAAAAATGTTACAGAAGAAATTTACGTCGTGGTTATGGGATTGAAACCAAGGCGTAAATTTAACTTAACCAAAAAATTTGGGAACTCAAAATTTACGCACTGCTATATTAAGGCGTAAAACTTCCTTGGCAAAAAAATTAAAATCCAAAACATTTTACGCTTCAATTTTGAGTTTTACGCCTTATATCCTTTTTTACGGTTTGCTTGGTGTATTTACGGTGCAATTTTTTGTGAACACAGTCCTATTTTTTCTACGCCTTGGTTTCCAAGGCGTAAAGGGCAAAACTAGGGCTTTTGTTATGATATGATACTAAGGCGTAATTTTGTTTACGCCTAGGACGCTGATTAATAGCTAGGCGTAAAATGGTTTTACGCCACGGTTTGCTATGAAAACCAAACCGTAAAAAATGACTGACGCGAAAAAAACAAACCCAAATCGATGAATCAAACATATACAAGCAAGTAAAACATGATTGAAAACATGGGTTGTGTTCAAAATTAATACCTAATACGCATACTGGGGTCTTGTGACTGATTAGATGCTAAATCAGTGGACGCCTGAATCTTGGCTGCGTTTTCTCTCTCAATTTCAGTTTCCGCTGCTGTGGATTCTCGATTTGAGGCGGCTCTTGCTATTCCTGGATTAATTATAGTGTCTCCCAGGGTCGATTTTGTTTTCGCCATCTTTGAATTTTAATCGAGACGATGAATTTTTCGTATCGGCGATGAATCGAGACGAGGAACGTAGAAGGAAAGGAAAAAATGAAGAAGGAGAAGCAAAGGGAGAAGAAGAGAGTAAATGAGAAGAGGATACTAAAAATCAGTTTATATTTTTGTTTTAGGATTAGGGTTATAAAACTAGGGTAATTAGTTAAGATTTAGGGGTATTTTAATCTAATCCTTAGTCTGTAAGGGCAACTTAGACTATTCCTACATATTTAGACATCCCTTATAACTATATTTGGATAGTGTTAGTGTTTTGAAGTGCCAACAAAATCTCTGCAGTGCCAAAAACAGGACATTAATTTTATATTTATTATTTATGGATAGTGAATTTGGGCTTGGCCAAGTAATCAATAGGTGGCTGCAGCACAAAAGGTCGTTAGTTAGTGTAGTGATCCAGAATGAGTTACTGTAACAAGTCGAGTGTACGTGCGTTGCACGCCGGAAAACATATAATAAAATAAAAATGATGAAGGATTACTTTTTGTTGCTTGTTATACGCTAATTTTGCCTTCGCTCATTTTGAAGCAATTTCTCCTCCTTTGTCATGTTTTCTTGACAGAGTCTGCTGCCAACACGATTCCTTTCTCTTTCAATAGCTAGTTGTTGTCTTTTCGAGTAGCAGAACGATTGCCGGAGGTATCCATCTCTGTTCTTTAAGACCCTGTACAACAACGGCAATATGAACGCAAAACATTAAAAATAGCTCTGCTTCAAGTCATAGGCAAACATCAACAACAATATGAATGCAAATATCAAAATAAAATCTAAACGATTCAGACTAAATGGTTTCATAAACTTGAACCTATTATAAGAGTCAGATTTACCTATGAACTAAATCACCAACACCTAACATCTAAATTGCATCTTTATTAAGAAAGTGTCCCCTCATAAACTCTTTCCCAACCTTATACCTATCAACTACATCGAGGGTGTCTCTGCAAGCCCCATTACGACCACAAAAATGAATAAAAATGTAATCAACCGAAATCGACGGATTTTACAATACCTATCAACTACTTCGAGGGTATCTCTCTGCAAACCCCATTACGACTATAAGAGTGTATCACAAATTCAAAAATGAACAAAAATCTATTCAACTGAAATCAAAAACAATACTGAATCTACTAAGTATCTTTTGGGCAGGAATGTTAACTACACAACAATAATGAAACTACAGGTCAATATTTCAATACATAGCCGTTGGGGGAAAAATCATACACCAAACTTATAATGATTCATACAACCTACGCTTTTAATCTGTAAAACGGCTAAACAGAAGCCAAATTATTATCCTAATAAGAAAGCATCACACATGTTTTGACGTTCATAATCCAATCACAGTAACTAAGTTCTCACGAATACACATCTGAAATTCCATAATCTAGCAGAATAAGAAGTTACAGATCCCTTAGACTCCAAATTTTCAGAGTGGCCATAACACATACACATTTCTCAGATTTTTGCCACATCCAGAAGTTTGCAGTAATTGCTGGAATGTCTCGCACACATCCACCATCATCAATTGTTATTCGATTAATACATAATGGCTTTAAATATGGATAAATTAAGAGTTGTTAAGTCTGACAAATATTGTTTTATAAGAAATACATATGTAGCTACTAATGAAACTAAGTTCCCATTTTTGTTCATTACGCAGATGTGTTACGGCATTCAACTCAGTGAAGCATCCTTAATGTATGTGCAAATTAAAAAGCTCAAGAAAGCAACTTGTAAAGTACTCTGCAAGCAAGGGTTACAGACTAACCCTTCAGCCATAGTTTCTATTATTGGTAGGAAAACATATGTAAAAACATTTAGATCGAGAGTGGAACGAAGAAAAAAAAATTATCAACTTATTGATTGATAAAAAAAAGAAAAAAGAAGAAGAGATGAATCATGATCACAGCACCGCAAACCATACTAAACGACCGCCTTGACGCTGCAGTCCGACAGTGCTCTATACGATACTGATTCAATTTCATTCAGTTTTAGGCTTTTGAAAAGTAATGTTTTGCAAGATTATCATATATACCTGTAGCTCATGAGTCCTACAACTATCTGGTTTTCTTGTCTTACTCTATAGTCATTCAAGAAACTATGTTTACATATATCATTTGGAAATTACAACCGTTATAAACCCAATACTCCTAATCACCCATTATTGATCAATGAATGGGTTGAAGCCAGCCATACTTTCCACCCCGCTCTTGGTAAGACACTCTAATATCTATAGTTAAGAAAATGTAATGTACTCTATACTTCAATTACTTGTAATTCTTCCCTGTCAACTGTTTGGGATGACATCTTATAGAGTCATATAGTAATAAAATTTGTGTAATCTCTAATTATATGAATGCAATCTCGGACCAAAGACTTCTTCTCATAATGTGTTTCATTTACCTCTTCAAATCACCTAAATACATTTCTAGCTACCTATACTCCCTCCGTCCCTCTAAAATAGGCGGAGAATTGATTTTTTGTTGTCCATTTAAATAGGCGGAATTGCAATTTCAATGTGCATTTTGACTTGTTTTACCCTTATTTATGATATGTTGGGAATTGTATTGATATAATAGGACAAAGGGTAAAAACAGTAAAAAACCTGACCATTTATGAAAACAAAAAAATATCTTATTCTACGAGAATTGGACTTCTCCGCCTATTTTAAAGGGACGGAGGGAGTATATACTATGAACTAAAATCATATATTTGCGTATCAAACTAAATCATTTAATGCGTAATGTTAAATTGAACCTAACTGTGCCCTAATTTTTAAAAGAGAACACGAATTTTCCTAAATTTTAACTTTACTGTGCCCTAATTTGTAAAAGAGAACGAATCTGCCCAAATTTGCTCAATGATTTTGATTACTACGACGAATTAAAACAGAAGATAACTAACCTGATGATGAAGTGGTTGGTTTTAGAATAGTCATCTCCCAACCTCCATTTCTCAAAAACCAATTGCACTAAAAAAAATTCCTCTTTTTTTACTTAACACCAATCAAATCAAAACCCAAATTCAAAATCACCACCAACTTGAAAATTTAACCAAAAATGAATTCCAAGCTACTTAATTCACAAAATTGACGCTAGATTGAATTCTTTACATGTAATGGAACAGGTAAGGAAGATTGCAATAAATTAAATTCAATAAATATTCTTCTTCTCAATTAAGAAAACACCCAAACCCTAAAATAATTTTTTTTACCTGTAACTGAAGAACTTAGGAAGATTGATCCGATAGATTCTTCGATAACCTTGTTACTTGATCGTTTTCTTTGACTGTGGCGCGATATTTAGAAACTTAGGAAGATTTTTTACACTACTAGTTAATGGAGTTTCTGACTCTGTCGAGGTCTGGTCAGAAGAAAAACTGCGGTTCACCTGCGGAAATTTCGGTGCTCTGAATCGGGCGAATTTTTTTTCTCGTAACTCAGTTCATTTCATCAAAGATTCATGGCTATATTAGCAAACCAGCCATAATATCTCATCTAAAATGCATCCAATCTTTATAGTTTCGTGTTGATTTCACAAAAACTGATAACCTTTTTGCTTTTAAATCATTATAGTTCAGCTGTTTTCATTTTAAATCATGAATAACTAAAATTTTTTATCTCTCTTTGCGTTTGCAGGTTGTCCCCAACCTTCCTATATGGCGTTTTCCTTCCATCAAAAGGTGGTATATGCGTTTGCAATCATTGTTGTTCAACTGATTTTTATCAGAAGTGCCAGGTGCTTTCTCGAAAGATGAAGCCAGTATACGTAGCCATTACTGAGTTAGTGATACGATTCAAAGCTTGGATTTTCCCCCCTTTTTCGAAGAATTCAAAATTCAAAAATTTGTTATAAAAAAAGGAAACGTCATAAATGGTGCATTCATTCTGCCTATATTTTTTCCATTCTGTTACTATCGTATAATATCGCAAACCTAAAAAATCTAGGGATATCCCAAGATCTTCTAGATACCAATATCACAATAAAAAGCCCTTCAGCCCCTATCAAAGTACAAACCCTACTTTCAAACCAAAACACTGCCGTGTCAAACCATTTTATCATTATGGAGGCGACTAGCTCAATCAATACTGGAACCTCAAAAAGTGTTTCACAGATTACCATGAAGCTGCAGGATACTGTGTTGGAAAGCAATCAATTGGTAGAGAATACGGGCAAAACTGAAATCGAAGAAGAGGAAGAGGAAGAGGAAGTTGAAGTTCAACTAATTGGGAAGATTATATCACCATTCAAAATGACTGTTATGAAAAAGCTGTTATGAGGCATCTGAGGATAACCTGGCCTTTCATTCCGGCTAAGGAAATCTCTGTTTTGGAAATAGAGCGGAACTTTATAGTTTTCACACTGAAAAAACTAAGTGATGTGAGGAAGATTTTTGAAGAAAGACCATGGGCCATTGATGGTTACCTGATTATTATGTATATGTATGATCCAACTGTCTCCTACAAAGAACTAGATTGGAATCACCATGAGTTTTGGATATGGCTCAAACTTCTCTTGCCAGAGCATTTCAATCGTAAGGCTGTTAAAGAAATGGGTGAAGTCATGGGTGAAGTAACTGCTATGGATCCACCAGAAGGTTTGCCAGAAACTGGGGATTGTTTTAGAGTATGCACAAAGCTGAAGATCTCAAAGCCAATGATTAGAGGAGTACTAGCTATTACTGCGGCTGGTATTACAAAATGGTACAAGTACTTTTATGAAAGGCAACCTTAGAAGATATGTAGAGAGTGTTATGTAATTATTCCTCATAATAAGGCACAATGTGCAAGGAATGTAGAACTATTGAATGAGTTACAAGATAAGCCTCGTAAGCTAGGAGATATGAAGATGCCTACTATGAGACCAATACCCCATGTTGTTCCTGCCATCAAGTCAAGGAAACAAGCCACCAAATACAAACCCTTTGTACCACCAAAAGATGGAATCAAAATTGTGGAGATTGACAACCGCATCCAAGAGGATGTTGCTATGGAGGAAGACACTAATGAATCAAGGTTGGGAAAGCGTTCAAGAATTAATCATAGCTCAGTAGATGTATCGGCTATACAATCCGGAGAAAGCACCACCACTTGCATCAAGGATACAAGCCACGATGGATGTTACATCAGGAATAGGGGGGACAACCGGAGCAGCAATGGGAGCTCAGGTATCTTTCATCTTTGCCATTAAAATTTTTAAAAATCCAGCACTCATCTTTTCATTCTTTTATTTCAATAAGCAGTATAATCATAGTAGTATTAATCATATCATTACATTTAATTGTTTAAATTTTCACTATTCCCTTCATCGTACAGTAGAGTGCATTAGATATTCTAGTCATAAGTTGCATTTAATACTGCATCTAAGAAATCTCTCGCATCTAAACTTGGTTTATGGTCATCCGATTATATTTAATAATTCATTCAATTCTCATGCATCCCAATCATATAGTTGCATAGTTCTCAAAAAGCTAGATACTTATCACATCATTAGTTGGTCTTGTATATATCCAAACGGTAGAAAAAACAACTTGCATAGTCACAAAATGAAAATCTTAGCTTGGAATTGCCAAGGTTTCAATCAAAAGAAAACTAGGGATCATCTAAAGAACCTTATATACCTATACAACCCTGACATTGTCTTTCTCAATGAAACCAAAATAGACACTGATAAGATATTTCAACTAATAAGACCATATAATTTCCCAAACAATGAGTGTGTATACTCTAAAGGCTTAGCAGGTGGCTTAGTCCTTATGTGGAAGGATGGTTTTAATTTTGAGGTGATGAAAACTTCCTCCAACATGATACATTGCATCTTTAGTGATAATCCATCAAAACCGGAGATATGTCTGTCTTGTGTTTATGGTTCCACTTATTACAATGAAAGGAAAGAACAATGGGAATTCATCAAGGAAATGGGTGACGAAATGGACCTTCCTTGGTTCTTGTTGGGTGATCTTAATGTTACATTTCAAGCTTCAGAAAGAATCAATTATGGTGCAACTACTTCAAGTTCTTCTAATCATGCTTCACATACACCACAATCAGTATTAAATGACATTCAAGATGCTGGCTTAGAGGATCTGGGATACATTGGAAAGCACTTCACATGGACAAGCAATAGCAGTGGTACGGGGAAAAAGCAAGCTAGATTGGACAGAGCAATGGTCAATGGGGTGAGTAGAAGGAACTTTCCACACGCATGTTTATTCCATCTGCCACAAGTAGGGAGTGACCACACTCCAATACTACTTGACACTGAAGGTGCAAAGATCACACTGAGAAAAGGCTGGAAATATTTCCAGTGTTGGGAGGGAGAAGCTTCACTAAAGCAACAGATCGTTAGAGCTTGGAGAAAAGGATTCACAGGTTCAGTGGCATTTCAAGTGACAGGGAAGCTGAGGTTCACAAGAAGAGAGTTAGCAAAGTGGAACAGAGATAAATTTGGCAATATCCAGCAAAATCT
This sequence comes from Papaver nudicaule, assembly GCA_023529015.1. Classification (NCBI taxonomy): domain Eukaryota; kingdom Viridiplantae; phylum Streptophyta; class Magnoliopsida; order Ranunculales; family Papaveraceae; genus Papaver; species Papaver nudicaule. Next base: position 6,357 of record JAJJMA010157673.1, on the reverse strand, counting down.
CAAAGAACTACACAGTAAATTAGAGGAAATACAACAACAACCAAGCACTAAAGCAACTATCATAGAAGCACAGAAAACTCAAGATGAAATTGAGAGATGGCAGCAAATCCACAATGACTTTTGGGGGCAGAAATCAAGAGAAGAACTTTATAGAGAGACGGATAGGAATAAAAAGCATTTTCACACTGCGGCAAACAGAAGAAGAAGCCGTAACAACATTTCAGCATTGAAGGATAGTAGTGGTAATTGGTGTTCAGAAAGGATAAGTTGGAAAACCTCCTCACTGATCATTTTCTGTCTATCAATAATACATCGTCACCTGCAAGCAATATAGATGTTCTCAATTGCATTCCACAGTACATATCTGTAGAGGATAATGAGTTGTTACTTAAAGTGCCGGATGATGAAGAAATACTATCAGTATTAAAGAGTATGAAACCTTGGAAAGCTCCCGGGCCAGATGGTTTTCCACCGGGATTCTTCCAATCGCATTGGGAAATTGTTGGAGAACGCATCTGTGAAATGGTAAAACAGTTCTTCAGAACTGGATTCCTGCTAAAGGAGTTGAATGAGACTAACTTGACATTAATTCCGAAGGTAAAGAGCCCTCAGAACCCATCTGAATTTTGCCCAATTACATTGTGTAATTCAACATACAAACTAATCTCAAAAATCCTATCAACAAGAATGAGGAGAATAATGGGGAAAATTATCTCTCCATTACAAGCTGCATACGTCTCAGGTCGCCAAATAAGTGATAATATTCACTTGGCACAAGAAATTGTGCATACAATGAAGAACAAGAGTAAGAAATGTAAGCTTGGATTGTTAGCATTAAAGCTAGACATGTCAAAAGCATTCGACAAATTAGAATGGAACTTCTTGTTAGAAGTAATGTTGAAGATGGGTTTCTCTCAAGAGTTTTGCAAATTGATAGAACAATGTATATCTACAACGAAGATAGCAGTGGTCTTTAATGGTTCTCCTTGTGAACCTTACATCCCTACTCGAGGTATACGCCAAAGAGATCCACTAAGTCCTTTCCTCTTCATTATAGTAATGGAAGTTTTCTCTAGGATGTTAGCAGTTGCAGAACAGAAGAAGTTAATTCAGGGCATCAAGATTGCAAGAACGACTCCACTAGTTTCGCATTTATTTTTTGCGGACGACTGCCTATTATTCACCAGGGCAGATAATCGAAATGTTGATAATCTTCTCAAGATAATTGCAGCCTTCAGTGAAGCTTCAGGACAAACAATCAACTTCAGTAAATCAAGTGTTTTTTTCAGCAACAACGTACAGAGCAGTATCGCTATGGAGCTGGCAAACAAGTTGAATGTTCAGCGAATGAAGCAGGATGAAAAATATTTGGGATTGCCTCTAATCATTGGAAGATCAAAAGTTCATTCCTTCTCAAACCTGGTAAACAACATGCAAAGGAAACTGGCGGTATGGAAGCGGAAAACTCTTAATGATGCAGCTATAGCAGTATTAATAAAGCATGTATTGAATGCAGTGCCCACACATTCCATGAGTTGTTTCAAAATGTCTGAGGACACCATTACTAAACTTAATTCAGCTCAGACTCAATTCTGGTGGGGAAGAGAAAAGGGAAGAGGACTCTGCCTTACTTCTTGGAAGAAGTTATGTTTACCTAAACACAAAGGAGGACTAGGCTTCAGGGACATGCGTACTCTGAATGAAGCTATGTTGGCTAGGGAAACATGGAGGATATGTTCTAATACTGACAAACTATGGGGTAAAGCACTGAAGGCAAAATACTTTCCAGACAATCATCTACTGCACTCAGAACCAAAGAAAAAGAAATCTTGGGCATGGTCAGGTATTCAAGATAACATTTAGTTTGTTAGACGCAATAGCTGCTGGAAGATAGGCACCGGAGATAACATCAATATCTGGAAGGATAAATGGATTATAGGCCTTGATGTTCCACCAGTTCCTTTGAATACAAACTTTACAGGCTATGTTTGGGTTAATCAACTCGTCAACAGTCAAACAAAAAGTTGGGACATTCAAATCTGGAGATGTTATTTGATACTCAGACGGTACAGTTAATAAAGGCCATGAGAATTCCAAAATATGGGAAGGACAGACTAGTCTGGAGTCTTACAAAACATGGGAACTTCACATTAAAGTCAGCCTACAACAAACTGTTTGAAAGTAACTTCCAGAATCTACATCAACAAGAGAACATTCAAGGTTCTAATGTGAAATGGATGGAGATATGGGGTTTACAGACTTGGCCGAGAGTCAAATTTTTCTTATGGAAATGTCTGAGAGACATCCGACCAACTGGAGAAAGGGTTGCAAGAGTTTTGGACCATGTAAATTCTATATGGCCAGTGTGTCAGAATGTAGTTGAGAGTGCAGAACATCTACTGTTTGAATGCACATTTGCTAAAGCGGTCTGGATGTTAATACCGGAAGGCAGCATGGTGTTAAGATCAGAGAAGAGTGTCATGGTGGAGTACTTTGAAGAATGGAAGGACATGAAGATACAAGGGGAAGAACAAGGAGATAATGAGAAAAGACTGAGGAAATTTCTCATTGTAACATGGTACATTTGGAAGGAAAGATGTGAAGTGGTCTTCCAAGGAAAAACTGGAAATCCTAAAGGGTGTGCTGAAAGAGCAATGAGTTTCTATGATTACATGGAAAAGATTGCAGTAAAACCAGTGATTGACAGGATCATCCTACAGCCAGTAAAACAGAAAAGTTGGATTCCACCAAAAAATCCTTTCGTTTCTGTAACAAATTAGCTGGAATCGGACTAATTATTCGTGATTGTGCAGGTGGTTTCGTCAGGTGCAAAGCAAGGTTCCTCGGAGCAGTTGGATCAGCCGAAGAAGCAGAGTGCATAGCCATACATGAAGCTGTAGTATGGTGCTGGGAATTGGGCTACAAGGATGTGCTGTTTGAAACGGATCTAAAGGGCATTGCAGAATTTTTCTCTGGAAATGTGAACAATATCGCCTGGGAGAATGAAGACTTGCTTATGGATTCAGTAGTTAAGCTTAAAGATTTTGATAATTGGAGATGTAATCATCTCAGTAGGGAATGTAATAAGCCATCACATGTTTTGGCAAACTTGAGTAGAAGGTCTAGGTTGTCATCAATGTGGATTCACAACCCACCTGAAGTTATTTCCAGTTTTCTTTTGTCTGACATTATGGAGGTAACCTCCAACAATTAATGAAGTATTATCCATCGTATCAAAAAAAAAAAAAAGGTCTGGTCAGAAGGTTTGTTTGGGTGAGTTGAGTAATTTTGGTAAAGGTTGAAGGATAAGGTAGTCATTTCCAACGACGAATAATTTAAAAGTTTGATGAACGGTTGTAGTTCCTTCTTGTGTTGAAAAATCTAAAGATCTGACAGATCAAATGCTTAGTTCACACGGGATTTTTTTTCGGGATTTCATTTGATCCAACGGTTGTGTTAAAAATTTTGAAGATCCAATGGTTATGAAAAGTGAACTTTAGATATTCTCTTGCTTGCATTAAAAAAGGGGGAGATATTAAATTAGTCCCGTGATTTAAAATCTCCATTGTAACCTCAAGAATATTATCTTGACGTAAACTTTACATTGATGCAAAAACAATTATTATGATCCAGAAAGAGTATGAGACCCTAATGTACGGTGATTAGCATAACGAAAATGATCTTGCCAGCGGAATCAGCCGACCGCATCAGATGTGGCAGCCACATGTCACCTACTTTTGAACTTTTTGACTTCAAAGCAGCCAGGTTTTAACAGTCGTGCTACAGGAACACCGGGTTTAAACACCGGGTTCCGACACCGCTATGTGGCACGACTGTGAACCGTTGGATCCCAAGATTAGCATGCCCCGGTTTTAAGATTAGCAGGCCCCCCAAGATTAGCAGGCCCCATTCTCGATTAGCAGGCCCCATTCTCGGAAATCATCCCACCATGCGTGTGACACGTTATGGTGTTTAAAACCGGTGTCAAAAACCGGTGTCTACAAAGTGTTTTCGAGGTTTTAACTTCTCTGCTTTTTCTCTCTCAGGCTCCGTACAGAAAATTAATCGACTTCATATTGATTTCAGATTAATAAACAAAGCTATCATGTCTTAAGTCTCAACTCAAATTGATTTCAAATATTGTTTGAGTAAAGGTTTAAATAAGAAGAAAAAGAAATCGGTGAGGGATATCTCATTTCCTTTGATTCTCCTAGTATCTTTGCTTTCTGGATTATTTTTTCCTCCCCCTCTTATTGTTTGATCTATCTTATTTATTTCTATCTTATTTATTACTATGATCATATAGTATACTAGAAGGAAAAACTCCTTTTAGCTCTTTGGAAAATGTCATTCTTTTTATCTTTTGAACGTGGTACCTCATAATCAATCATTATCACAAAAAATATTGCCTAAGATCTAACTTTTAGGCTTGGTTTAAATTTCAGGTTTCAATGGTATTGTGTTTAGGACTCTTAAGAATTAAAGGTTGGGTCTAATATTCAGGATTTAGGGATCGGGTTTGGAAAAACCTCAGGATTACATTTGACCGGAAAAGAAAAGATCTGAACTCAATAAGTCAAAATATTTGCTATTTTCATGCCATCTGGACACCCACATCAGCCGCTGTCTATGCGCTATTTTAGCTGTCCAAATAGCAAGGTTGTTACCATAAAATGTACATCTTTGACTTTGCATGCTAACTAAGATTTGCTTTGTAAACCAACAATAATTGAATGACCCTTAATCTACGTAAAGCGCTTCATGACCCAAAATCCGACCCAAGGCCACTAGAAACCATAATCTGCCTGGTGACCTGCTGATGTCTCGAAATCTACCCCTATCGCCAATATAATTCAATATCGACCTGCAAGAACTACTCCCAGCACCAATCCTGGGACCACGAGGAAACATATAATTTAATAAATTGAAAATGTGCATTTTTCGGAGATCATTATAATTGTCAACCCTCCATACTTTGAATAAATTGTCACATTTGAATGGAGTGACCATTCTGGATGGATCAAACAAGTGATGAAGTTCTTACTACCAATTTTTTACACTAGTGTCAAACGGCCATGTCACTTGTCTTTTGAATCACTAAAAGTCTCAAAGCCACACAATTAGTAGGGTGGTAAATCTTGATGTGTGCTAATCAATATAGAGGGTTCATACTAATTTGGGCAAATGATATATATATATTCTAAACTGGAGAAAACATAACTCTGGTGTATGAGTCCTGACAACACATGAAACTTTTGTGTGGTCGGGCCTAAGGTACGAAAAATACAATGCCAGGGATAATACTGATTACCAGCATTCCGACTTCGATTGGAGATGGTTCGAGGAGATGAGACGCCAACTTTGAGCAAACTTGCAAGTACATAACCAAAGAAGATGTTCACATCTGCAAACATTCTCCACCAAATTAACTACTTAAGACTATCAACTCCTTCTAAGCAAAAGAGAAATGCACTATTAACCCAAACTACAGATAGCATGGAGAAGACATACCTCGTGGAGCTGGAGTGGATTCGTAATATTACGAAATCTGTTTTTGCTGAGATCAGAGCATTCCCTGGAAGTATGAAAGTTTTGGGTCAATAATAGTTCATACGACAAAAGTTTAAAGCAAAGACTCGTCTGGTTATTCACATGTATTCCTCGACTTTCAAACAAAAACATACATTAACTGACATTTTAAAGAGAACAAATAGATCTAAAGCTCTCCCTATATTAGTAGTGTGTTTCTAGATTAAGATTATTACTAGATTGTTATGAGCCTAAAAAACATTAATAATTTCACAAACACGGTAAATTGCTCCAAAAAGAGACCACAGGTGAAGGTATCAAAAGTTCAACGTGTAGGAACATGGTTCACACCGAACAATTAGCAGTAGCCCCTTTCAATTACTGAACCAGGTCCATAGAGATGATAGGTAGTGGACTCCTAAGAAAACAGAGATAATAGCAGAGTGGGTGCATTAAATAGCACTCATGAACGACCAAAGCCTTTTATACTTGGCGGAGATAGAACTACTAGAAGAGACTCCAAAAAAATTAATATCTACTATCAGGGAATGTTCTGAAATTCAAAAATCGCCTACAAAATGCCAAATTGTGCGCCGCAAAATACATCTAAAGGCAAGATTATACAGCATAAGCATTTAGTGCAACATATATGATCAAATTTGATACAAACATAGTAAAAAAACACTAACTAACAATAGAGATATGTAGCAAGTACATAAGTATTTTGGTCTACCATAGCATCATCCCGATGCTACAGAATAAACCTCAACATCACAAGCTTTACCATGCATGTCGTCAAACAATGATAACAGATTAAAATTAAAAATA